>WYDI02018401.1:0-99509 GCA_009867235.2 Psittacus erithacus
TCATTCGGGCACAAAAGGTCTGCACTGAAAATATATTGGATAATGTGCTTCGCTGGCTCGGAGTGGAGACCATACTGGCTGACCGTGGCTCGTGCCTGCTGCAGCAGTTTCCACTCAAACGGCTTCCATTCTCCAACCCCAAGCCCCTGCGCCCCGGGGCGAAGTTGCACTGACATAGCTATGGCAGAGGCCGCTTGCCAGTCTCCTTCGAGTATGGCATCTCTTATCACTTCGGACCATCGTGAATGCGGTTGTGTTGGCTTTAGAAACACACCTTCAGATGTGGTAACACGCATGTCTCCCACGCACACAACTTCCAATAATCTGCTTCTTCATTCTTAGTTGTCAGTGTATCAAACTGGGCTGACAGCTTTTGGATAGCTGAGTCAGTTCCCTCATGCAACGGAGGTGGATCCTGTCCCGCTCAGTGATCTTTGGGTGACCGCTGGGGGGCGTCATCTTCCAACTCTGATTCAGAGGAGGAGGTGGGATTACTGCAGTCTGCCTTGCACCCGCCTCTGGGCCAGCACTGGTCGCTGCCCACCGGAACAGTCTGACGCGGAGTCGCTGCAGACGAAGCTTCCGCAATGGGGTCAGTAACAGAGCTGGTGGCGGGCGAGTCACTTCCGGCCAGCACTTCACGGGCCGAGCCTTTTATCGGAACTTGCATGCCACACGCAGACTTATCAAGACTGTCCCCGAACAGGCGGGCAGTATTTGCCAACATGCCTCCAGACGGCTCCGTGGCACCCAACAGTTGCAATGCAGCCATCGCCATCTTTTTTTCTGCTACCATCTGCTTCAGGTGTTTCATAACATCTCGCCACGTCTGGCCTAAATGTTTCGCCGCTTTACTTCCTGTCAAATGTCCCTTTTCTTTTGCCCAGTGGCAGAGCTCCTTGAGCTTCTTCATACCCACGCTTACACCTCGCTTAGAGAAGAACTTAAATAGGAGCATGAGTGCCGCTTCTCGGTCCATATCCAAGCAAGCGGTCTTACCGTTGCGGGTCTGATCTGGTGCACTCAGTCGGATGCCGGTCCCTTCCCCCGGCTGCCGATCCCTTCCCCCGGCTGCTTCCCGCTCCGACGTCGGATTCCAGTCCCTTCCCCCGGATGCCGGTCCCTTCTCCCGGCTGCTTCCTACTCTGATGTCGGATGCTGGTCCCTTCCCCCAGCTGCCGGTCCCTTTCCCCAGCTGCCGGTCCCCTTCTGCACCCTGGTCCAGGCTCTCAGATTCGGGGCTCACGTCGCATCTCTCGGGTCCCTGTTCAGGTGCCAGATGTAGGGACCCAGATGTAGGGAAACCGGCCAGAGTCAAGACACTAACTCAACATGAGTGATGGAGCTTGCTCGTTTATTGCACGGTTTTAATGCATATTTATATCCCCTCAGGCTGATCAGGTGCACCACCTGCGCGTCGCCTTACATAGTGATTGGTCACCTGGATTGTGCATGCGCTAGGAAATCCAGCTTCCTTTGTTAACTCTTTCCATGCTGTTTCCCACATTAGGGTTAGGGTTAGGGTTCAGAAAGCTGCAAAACTGATAGGTCTCTAGATATCAGGCCTGAAAACGGCATGTTAAGGAGAGCATGGCACTGCACCAACGGTGCTCCTTCAACACCTTTGTCATCTGGGACAGCCCTTCAGCTCGAGGATATCTGCCTCAGCAGAAAGGCCCAATAAAATTCATGGTTTGGGTTAGGGTTCGCTTTCAGAGAGCAAAAAAGCCTTCACGTGCTATGACACGGGGACTAGAAAAGGCATACCAAGGGGATGACTGCACTACACCAATATTACTCCTTCAAAACCTGTCTCATATGGATCCCCCATTTCCCCTCAGGATGTCAACTTGTGCTAAAGGATGCAATAAAAATTTAGGTTAGGTTTAGGGTTCAGAAAGCCACAAAACTTATAGCTTCTGTGATACCAGGTCTGATAAAGGCATGCCAAGGGGTGCATGGCACTGTACAAACATTGCTCCTTCAACACCTTTCTCATATTGAACACCCATTCAACTCGAGGATGTCAGCATTCTCTGCAAAACAGCACAAAAATTGGGGCTGGGGCTAGGGCTAGCGTTCCTAGGGCCGCAAATCTTACATCTCCTGGGATAATAGGCCTGAAAGAGGAATGCCAATGGGAGCACGGCACTGCACCAACATTGCTTCTTCAACACCTTTGTCATACGGGACACCCTTTTGGCTGCAGCATGTCAGCCTCTATAATGCCCAGGAAATTATGGCTAGCTTTAAGGACAGGGTTAAGTTTATGAGAGGCACAAAGCCTACTCTTCCTGGGATACCAGAGCTGAAAAGGGAACGCCAAGGGGAGAAGGATATTGCACCAAAATTGCTTCTTCAACACCTTTCTCATCTGGAACACCCATTTGGCTGGAGGATGTCAACATCATCTACAAGACATCACAAAATTTAGGGTTAGGGTTAGTGTTAGCTTTCAGAAAGCCACAAACCTTATACCTCCTGTGATAATAGGACTGGGAATAGCATACCAAGGGGAGCGCGGCGCTGTGCCAACATTGCTCTTTCAACAACTTTCTCATATTGGGCACCCTTTCAGCTGGAGGATATAAGCCTCATATCTACAAAGAGTTGGAAATTATGGTCAGCTTTAGAATAGGGTTATGTTTCTAGTGGCAGAAAATCTACAAGTCCTATAACACTAGGGCTAAAAAGGCATGCCAAGGGGAGACCGGCCCAGCGCCAATATTGAGAGCATTAGAACTCTCTATCTTTTGTTTAATATAGGCTAAAGAGTCTCATTCAACAAATTCTGCATCAAGCTCAGAAGTTTGGATTGAGCCATGGAGAAATATATCCAAATCTTGACAAAAGACTAAAAGGAATGGTTCTTTTCCCTCCTCCCTCCCTCCCTCCCCTGTCCTCTTACACTTTTCAGTCTTAATTTTATTTTAACTGTCAGCATCTCTGCTTCTGATATTTCCTTGTGTCTTCCCTAAGTAAACTGGTGTTTATGATGTTAAATACATTCACTGTGTATTGGTATCAAGCAACTGTTTTTAAAAGATAATCTTCACCTTTCTGTTATTACCACTTTATATCCTCTGCTATTTTTCTTGGTGAGTTATATGGGGAAGAAATTACTGCTGTTTCATCTTGAGGCTTCCCTGAGGAACCTTGTCAAAATGAACAGCTTCCCTATACAAATTGAGCAGAAATAAACAAAATAATTAAATGGCTAATGAAAGAATTCAGTGCCTAAAACCCTGGGTAAAAATAATTACTCCACCTATGCCTTTGCAAAAGCCTTTATTGCGGCACAGCATTAATTCTGCATAGGGTCTTATGGTGTCATTGTCATCATCATCAGATCTGAGTGCTTTATAGGCATGCAGTTAAGGGACATGACTAACAAATGTCATCTGTTTGTTCTCATAGCCTCTCCCCTCTGGGAGAAACCTGTGTAGCTGAGATCCTCGTTTTGGAAGTATATTAATTTGTTTGA
Organism: Psittacus erithacus; assembly: GCA_009867235.2. Taxonomy (NCBI): domain Eukaryota; kingdom Metazoa; phylum Chordata; class Aves; order Psittaciformes; family Psittacidae; genus Psittacus; species Psittacus erithacus. The sequence goes on from WYDI02018401.1 coordinate 3,485, forward strand.
GGCATACTTTCATTCTTGTGATTAGCATACTTTCATTCTTGTGTTTAGCATGCTTGTTATCATCTGGTTTTGTTAACAAAGTTTAGTGGCACTCAGAGAAAAAGCATGCCTCCCAGCTGCCCATTCTCCTGAGTTCTTCAATAGGAAAGCAGGGAGAAAAAAATGAGTATTCGGAAAGTTTTTCTCAAGTTAGAAAGACAAGGCTAAATTTCACACTAGTGACATACATAATCTGTGCCTACAAACAGCACGATGAATAATGTCATGGCTCATTCTGCTGTGCAAAAATATCCTGCGTCCAGGCAAAGTTATGGTTACCACAGCCCCAGGCACGGTTGCAGCATGGAAACCCTGAACAGCCTTGGTCATTTTTTTCTTACAAAGCACACTGGGGATTCCTTGATTTCAGAATTTGCCTTTCTTGTTGGACCAAACAGTCCAAAGCTCTTTAGTTTTCCAGCTTGTCTGTTTTCCCCCAACTTAGAAAGCAAGAATTAATGGGCTCAGTCCTGCAAGACACTGGTCTTTCCAGCACCATTTTAACAAAGCACTTATGCAAGTGTTTAGATTTTCACCACACATAGGACCTGAGTCGCTGAGGTTAATGGAACTGTAGTGGGGACTGTAAAGGGATCATCTTCCCTGACGCCATGGCCTGATCTACCAACATCCCTTTGTCTCCCGCGCTGCCATGACTTGGGGGTGACCTCAGCACGTTTGTTTATCCTGGAGTCATATGAGTGTAAGGGGACTTTGCTGGATCTGCCTTAGACTGCCTGGCCCTAAAGTTCAGATCTCCACAGAGCAGTCACCAGGGAAAAGCAGATGGGTGGGATCGGCTCCATCAATGGCAATTTTCATGACCTTGATCATGAAACTCTTCAGGCATCTATGACACGGGCAACCTCCAGGGATAGCACCCCTTTCTCACTGACCCACTACATTTTCTGAGGGTTACTTTGCCTTCCAAAGGGGTTCTGTGCTGCAGGGAGGGGAGGCTGGCATCATGGTTTGAGTATTCACATTTATGGGGATCTGGACCTCAGTGGTTTCCTCCAGTGTCATGTTGTAACAGTGAAAGGAGAGACCACTACCCTCAGCAATGCCTGTGCATGAACAGGGGCTCTTATGAGTTCTTTGTTCTTTATAGAAACAGCAACAAAATTAATCTTAGGCATGATCACTGACAAAACTTATAAACCTTCAGAGGCAGCAGAAATTGACCCATCCTTTTTCTGGAGGGAGGTGGGGGAAACAAGCTCCAGTGGTCCCAATTACTCTGTTCTCCAGAAAAAATATTTTTGTGTAATGACCTCTGTAGGGAGTAAGCGACTCCTTTTGTGTATTAAATTAAAATCTCTGGGGGGACATTAAGTCCTGTAATTTGTATTTCTCAGATGCAATTTAAGACTTTCATAAAAAAACCTCATAATAATTGAGCTCTGTGATACCCAGTAGATCCATTTTCATGTGAAGGATAGAAATAGCCAGCACCACGTTAACAAATTCCATAGGGAGAACAATTGTAATGGTAAAAATAATCTGACATGGGTATGAGTTTGTAAATACATTGCTTTATGGATTGCTGAAAAGGAAAAGGATGTCTTAAACACTTTCTTTATATTAAGATAGAGGTGGGAAAAAACTCCCTAGCCTGCTCATTAAAAATTGAGCACATGAGCAGTTTCCAAAGAACAGAGGCCCAAAATGATGCATCTCTATATCTTATTTAGAAAAATTCCCATTTTTCTAAGCAAGACTGCATAAAAAATTCCAATTTTCTAACTAAGCAAGATTGCTTGCATAAGTTGTCATCACTTCTGCTGCATTAAATTGACTAAGGGGAGGTCTGCCTGAGCAACAGCTTCCATGTACTGGTAACTACAGAGAAGAACATAATTTCCAGTGCAAATAACTGATGCTGGATCTAACTTCTTGCATGTACAATTTCCAAGGTTTTGGGGCTTTTCCAAGAATTGCGTGTGAGTGTAGGAGGGGCCCAAGCCTCAGATTGTTCCTCTGCCTGAATCCTAGAAGAGAATTGGTATGTTAGAAAACAGCAGCAGAAATGGGCCTTATACAAAAGTTAGCCCCTGGGGTGGGAAGGCATTTTCTGGTGGGAAAAGCAGCATTCCTCCCCCTCCAGCTGGAAACTTTATCTAACACCATTGGTTATTAAAGCACATTGATGGATGAATGTCTTTGCAGCAGTTCACCTCATGAGGAGAATCAGAGCCTTCAGTAGGACTCACAGCAACAATGCTCAGAGCAGGGAGTGTTTCTGTGCAGCCATGGTCTGAATGTAAAGCTACAAGCCAATAGTCCAGGTCAAGAAGAGGGAGGACATGGCTGGATATAAAGAAGATGGAAAAATTAAAGAAAATACAAAACATTATTCAGCAAAATAACAGATAAGTCTTCACACTACATTGTACTTCAAGCGATGATAAAACATTTGGAAGTCTCGGAGGAGGATAGTGGCTTTGCCAATATGCTAGCAGCTTTGCCTAAAATAAATTTAATTATGATTTCAAGCATAAAAACTGTTTAAGCAGGATTCATCATCCATTGTTGAAATATTTTCCACTGGAGCCTTTGGTTTTTGCAATCCCTAGGTATTTACTGCTATTAAAGTAACACACGAATAGATGTTTATCAGTCCGATCCAAAACATATTTTGTTACATAAATATGCTTTAATCTATTTTTTTCATTTAATCACCTATAAATAAGCAAACTAAGACCCAGTCCCACAGCACACATGCAACCCACGTGTGCATCAGATACTAATTTTCAACCCATACTTGATTTGTTTAAAAAAAAAAAAAGAGAGAAAAAGGGCAGAAAAAGCTTCCTAAGCTCTGGTTTGTAGGAAATTGGACTGAGACAGAGAAGTTACAGTGGCCTATGAAAAGGAGAAGAGGGGTCAGGACTATGTTGTATATTTTTCCTGATGGAGTTGTGAAGGACAGAGTTTGCAAAGACATATGGATGGTGAATGATGCAGCTATACTAGAAAAATTACCTGGAGTAGACATAGCTGTAGAGGATATGCCACAGCCTACAGGTACCGGTTATTCTGCTGAGATGACTTGTACTGCAAAAAAACAGTTTTGCCTCTGCTAAAATGTTTTGTCAGAGATAGTACAGGCTGAGAAGGCATAACACATACAGATGCAGCCCGTTATGAAGTTAATCCTTTAAAGAGAGACCATGAACCACTATCATTCCCTCCTAGAATCCTTATCTTTTGCAAGGTAGTGAGTGAAATTATTTGTTTTAACGAATACTGTCAAATTGCTTTATCCCCAGAAATCTGCCTGGAAAGCCACAGAGGAAGTGTAACAGTCATGTCCACAGGCAGGGGAGCGGCCAGCTCCTGTTTGCTAAGTAAGGCCAGGCAAGCTGAAGACACCAGAGAAAGAAGGGACAGATTGGTATAACACTGCTAGTACTAACAAGTTCTCATTTTCAGCATTGCAAAGGATATTAACCATTTCCTTCTGCTTTCTTCTTCTCTCTAACTGTGGATAACTTAATGTTGAGTTTATACAACTCAGTTTATGCAAAACTGATCAACAGGCTATTGCTGCTGCAATTCCCTCCACCAGCTTGTACCAGGAGAGCTCCAAGGAACAAGCCCAAAGAGCAATAAGGAGATGAACTGGTAGGGAAAAAGGCCAGTGTGTTATATAGGATTTTCTTTGTAAGCAAGAATATTAAAAGGATGAAAATTGATTCATAGTGAACACAGGAGGCTCTCTATATGTGTTTTACTGCTTGGTATTATCTCACTGAAGATGCACTCAAAGCTCACTAAATGTGGGCTGTTACCCAAGCAAAGCACTACAATATTGATTTTTCTCTTGCAGAGGATTATAAACCAACATGATTTAAGCAACTCTATGGCTGAGACTAATGGCCAGCCCCCGAAAGTTTAGCCAAGCACAGGAACTTTGTGGACAGAAGCAGATTTGTATCAGTGTATTTAATTATATTTGAAGGCATGGATTGTCCATTAATATTTGACCTCTAATTATGTTTTTAAGAGGTAGCTCTATTGGAAAGCAGTTATATCATGAAGATGTGTGCAGAAGCTTAAACTAAAGCAATTCCGGTGGAGGTTTTTTTTCCCTCTGGAGCCTTTTCAGGAATCTTTGCTTGAATGAGCAGATCTGGTTTTACCAGAAGGTGAGAGGTTCTAACCCATGCACCATCACATCCTGGGGCTTGTGAACCTGACAGGATTGCTGTTGTTTTATATCCTATAAAGGCCTAAACTAGAAAGCAAGTAGCTTCTGTATCTGGAGGCACTGAAAGGATGCCACTGCAATGTGGTAGCCCCACTCTGCCTGAATGCTGCATTCCACGGCTTTCCTATCAGCAGGACTGAGCAGAAGTTTCTCCAAGGCATCCAGCACCTGCCTGTTGTGCAATACTTCTTACTTAGGCAAGAAAGGGGACAAATCCTCCCACTATGGATTCCTGAGAGCATAAATACAAACTATAGCTATGGAGTAAGTATTTAGTGCTGGAACCATGAACAAATTTGCTTGGCCTTGCACTTCCCACTGTGGCAATCAGCAGCTACTTGCTGCCTGCGATGGCTGCCAAATTCAGCGAACTTTTCAACAGCAGAGAGCCAGGCAGGGCCCTCCTGGGGCTGCCATACTTGGTAGTTCTCTCTCCAGGATCCCACTACCTGCCCCAAGCTGAGAAAACCCCAAGTTTTTGTCTTGTTTGTTTCCTCTTTCCTCAAAACTCACCAGTCTCCGAGCTGTCCAGATGTGCTGATGTCATCCAGCGGTCCTTACATAACTTCCCTCTTGAAAAAAAACCCTAGAAAATAGAAGTGCTGCAGTAGCAGTTCCTATGGAAATTTATTATTTTAATAAGATCCTCTTAAAACACTTAAAACCAAACTAACAACTGTTCAGAGACCAGTTGTTTCCCCTGAATTCATTGAATTTCTGGGTAAGCATGAACATTCAGGATACAAATTTGATCACTTCTAAAACTGAAACCCAGAAAACTTCCAAACCAGAAACAATATCTTGATGAATTTGAAAACTGAATTTAGCATTCAGGTCCCTGTTTTCTTTTCCCTCTGAACAGGAGAGAAAATATCACTGGTTTATTGCTCTGTTACTAATGGCACCAAATAGCTTTCAATGTAACATACAGAAATCTCTTGTGTTAGACTAAGGGCCAAATTGCAGGGGAACGTCAGAGTTTGCATTAAAGAGTAATATTCTCTTCTGTGCTTGCTGTACAGCCTCTGTAGACTTTACTGTTTTACTTCTGACTTACACCAGCACAGGAGAAAAGGAAACCAGTCCCAGTATGGCAGGAGTGACTGCAGGGCTATGACAGGAGTTTATAAACCCCTGAGAGTCAGGAAGGAGTGCATGACAGGAACTAAGAATCATAAAGCAGCGACCAACTTTAGCAACATAAAGCAACTTTAGAAAAGAGATTCAGAGCATCCCTACAGAGAAGGACTTAGGGGTGTTGGTCTATGAGAAAATGAGCATGAGCCAGCAGTGTGTGCGCTCGCAGCCCGGAAAGCCACCCTTACCCTGGGCTGTATCAAAAGGAGCATGACCAGCAGATCAAAGGAAGTGATCCTGCCCCTCTACTCTGCTCTTGTGAGACCTCACTTGGAGTATTGTGTGTAGTTCTGGTGTCCTCAACTTAAAAAAGACATGGAACTGTTGGAACAAGTCCAGAGGAGGGCTACAAGGATGATCAGGGGACTGGAGCACCTCCCATATGAAGACAGGCTGGGAAAGTTGGGGCCGTTCAGCCTGGAGAAGAGAAGGCTGCATAGAGACCTGTTTGAAGAGAGGCTACAAGGATGCTGGGAAGGGACTCTTCACTAGGGACTGTAGCGATAGGACAAGGGTTAATGAGTCAAAACTTAAACAAGGGAAGTTTAGATTAGATATAAGGAAGAAGTTCTTTACTGTAAGGGTGGTGAGGCAATGGAATGGGCTGCCCAAGGAAGCTGTGAATGCTCCATCCCTGGTGGTGTTCAAGGCCAGGTTGAACAGAGCCTTGGGTGACATGGTTTAGTGTGAGGTGTCCCTGCCCATGGCAGGGAGGTTGGAACTTGATGATCTTAAGGTCCTTTACAACCTTAACTATTCTATGATTCTATGACCAGGTAGCAGACTTGAAATGAACTAAAGGATACATTTTCTTCACACCAACTGCAGGTGACCCACAAAAATCAGCCAGCAGATTTTGTGAGCACTAAAGCTCATCTGTTTTCATAAAATTAGATAATTCAGTGGAATAGGTACCCATGGAGGGCCACTATATTCCAAAGCACCACCTCTGGCCCAGGAAGCTTTCAAGTCACAGACTCATGGGGGTGTCTCAAGCTATTACTTCCCTGGTCTTATACTCCTTCCTGCAAATCTGCCTTGGGCTGATGTTGGAGGTTTTGGTCTAAACTAGCACAGCTGTCCCTATATGTGGAAAGGGAGAGTAACAAAAAATACAAGCCAGAACAGGATGCGAAAGGGATTTGAATGGATGCATAAGGGATTACTCTCTTACTCTCCAGAATCAGCCCTTCTTGGTTTTTGATTTCAAAGTGCAAGCTTCAAAGGCTTGCCAAAATTTCAGTGCGTTTTTGGTGTTTGTTTATTTATCTATCACAAACAGTGCTCAGGATGATATTTACCAGGCTTAACTTAACTGTATTTGGTGTGGGGATTGGATTTTCTTTTTTTTTTTTCCATAGCAGACATTCTTAAAGATTAATCAGGTTATTTCCTCTATTGCCTGGAAAAAGCAAAAGCATCCTGGCCTTAGGATATGTTTGTGAAGATTCTTCCATGTGGTACTTTGTGTTGTTTTTCAATTAAACAAGCCACTTGACAGCATGACAGATGTGTAAAGGCTGTTTCCTTCATATTATACATGCAGATGAAATTTATTTCCCCATGTACCACATGTGATTAAGCCCCAAACCTTGGTCTTAAAGCAGGTCTGCAGTATAATTGCCATAAATAGGAGCCATCTTCCTTCACAGGTATGCAAAGGAGTGTGAAAACTGTCTGCTGCTTTTGCTCACATAAACAGTGCCTGTGTGAAAGTTCAGTGCTTTCAGGAACGGTGACCCTGGCGGAGTTTTATTTGTAGAAGGGAAGTGGACAAATTTTTTGGGCTGTGTATGGAAATATCTGTTCCTTTTGAAGTCCAGCCACGGTGTCCTGCTGCGGGAGTGTAGGACGAGCTACTGAGATAGCTCTGTCCCTCTGTTCCCTTGGGTAACTTTCCCTGATTTGGGTTGGATTGGGCCTTGCCTTCCTCATCCTCTGCATTCAGCTCTTGCGCCATGACACATTGTGCTGTGCAGCTGCTGTCCTCATCATTCCCTCTCCAATAGACTTTCCCTAGAGAATGGGAGAAAGCTGAAAGTGCCCAAAATACTGCTGGAGTGCCACTCTTATCTAGAGCCAAGGAAACACCTCAATATACTTTGCCATCTAGTAGTCAGCCTACCATGAAGTCCCTTGGTACAGCAATTTTGAGTTACAGGGAAAAAGGACTCCTCCAATTCCAACATGCTTAAGCCATCTTTCTTGAGAGAAAAACTTGACTATACATTTTACTTTAAAGGCAACACAAATCCCCAAGAACCTCAGATAACTCTAAGCCTTGCATGAATTTAAGTAAGGCAGCACAGTTTTCTGAGTAGTTCCTGCATTTTCTCCACACATGAGTTTGAAGATGAACTGCAGAAGGAAGCTTATCGACCTGTCTGTGTAAAGATCTAAACCCAGAGGAATAAGTATGGACTAATTTTTCCACTCCTACACTGGTGTGAAATGGTTTTGAAGAGCCACTTACAATCCTCTTATTTCAGCCACTGATGGCAGAGGAAGCCAAGGAGACAGTGGGACCTGGCTGGAGAAAGAGAGTGTTACCCATCCTTGGGGAAAAACACAGCATGCACTCATCCTCTGGCTGAAGCTGACTGAACTTCCCTATAGATGTGCTATTAGTTGAGTTGCTTCCTCCAGAGTCTCAACGTCATGTGAACTGAATTAGGGCCTATAAAAGGCATCCTCACATAGCTTTTAGTGACTATATTTGCAGCGGTTTTAGGATGTTCCGCAATTCTCCCACACTCCAGGTCCTTAAGGTATTTCAGCTCAGTTATGTGACAACCTCTGCAGCCATCTCATTCCTAGGGCCCTCTCTAGCTTTCTTCTTTTTCTCCCTGTCCCATCCGCACCACAGCTATATCTGGCTTCAGTTACCAGCTGTAATTTTGTTTCTTTTTTCATAAAGCTGCATAACCCTTTGGGTCTACCAGCTGTGGTGAGGGATGAAGTAGTTAAAATAAGGGCAAAAAAGTCAGAGATATTCATTATTATTTATCATAAAAGCCTAATTTTGGATTTTACTCTGAAAAACTTTCAGACTGCAACTCTCACACCCTTGTCAAGCATCACCTTGAAATAAGCCCCAGGTACATCCCAGTGGGAGGAAGGAGCCTGAACTGCCAGCTAATTACCCAGCCTACCAGAAAAGTTGCTGCAAGCTCTTAAAACATGTCCGAGGACTAAAACAACAAAAGGCGATCTGATGGGATTGGGAGTTAGAGGGGAGTGAAGGATTAGGTTATTTCAGAAGGATTAAGAGGTCAAAGAACTCGATGCGAAGTCAGCCCAAATCCACCCAAAGCTGTTAGCATGGGATCAGCTAAAAATCAAATCCAAGGGTTAGCCTGTTGAGGAGAGCAGTGTTTGTCAGAGATGTTCCCCCTCTTCCTGCTGGGCATGTCCTGATTCAGGGGTGAACTCGCGTTATGACGCTCCTCAGATGTCCCTCCAGCTGTGACACTACCTCCTTCTTTGACGCAGGTTTACTTCCTCCTTAAATATAAATACATGGAAACCTGTAGGGGCAAGGAAGAAGCCCAAGGGCAAATTCTTTCTCCCCATACCAAATATTGGCACTGTCATTCCTCTAAGAGGAGGATATAAGCAGGAAAGAAAAGAGCAAGCCTTCCAAGACAGCTCCTGTCTTCCCAAGTAGGAGTCAGCAGGGAGCTGTGTTATTCCAGTGGGAGAGGGACATGCAGGAATACAGCATGAATAGATAGGAGTTGGGGTGTCCTAGCTGTGTCAGGGCTGATTTGGATTTTGCATGGCTACGTGTACCTAGTAGGTTGCTTTAAAACAAAGAGTGTGTTCTGCTTCCTAGTTACATAGTCAAGAGGAGGAGACATGATGAAGAGCTCTGCTGTGATCATTGCCAGGCTGTGAACCTCCTAGTGGATATCCCTCACGTCAAAGATGTAAAGAGAAATACCAAGACTGCTTTCTTCACACACAACAAACTCAGTGTTGTCTTTCCAGCTCCAGCCCCTAATATTGCCCTTCCTCACAGTCAAGGATAGGGAACAGCTCTATGCTACCTATAGGCATCCTTTGCTCCGCAGGTGTTTTTAAGAGGTGTTCCTGCACCACATAAACTTCACACAGCCCAGGTTAGCAAAACAGACTGCAGAGCAGAGAAGAAATAGGTACTTGCTCCCACTGATGACCCATGAGCCTCCCCATTTCATTTTTCTCTTCTAATGCTTCAATCTGGAGGGCATAAACTTGGTTACATCTCCTTACAGACACAAGTTCTCCATATGACAGAGCTTTTCAGCAGTCCCAGAGCAAAGCAACTGATGTTTCTCTTGGGGATTAGGGGCCTGACCCACAGTGGCTTTAAATGAAGGTGTCTCAGGTAGCTCTGGATGAAGTCTGTATGCGGGATCTGAATGAATGGACATATTGTGTCTGTTGCAGGGGGAATTCCTCCAGTTCTAGCTGCGGCTCTTTTGCCTAAAGTAAACACTTTACTGGTAATACATAGGGGAGAAGGGCTCAGCAGGATCTCTGCTTTGCTCCCCCTGCCACCCCCGGGGACGGCACGGTGGATGAGATAACTGCTGGCACCACGAGCTGGGCAAAATCCAACCAGAGGCTGCCGCTCCCCAGCTCCTGGCATTAAACTTCAGAGCGAGGCACCACCTAGAGGCATTCGGGCTGTAGTATGGCTGGAGGAGATAAGCACGGCTCGGCACTAGCAATTTGCCGCAACAATAACAATGTAGTACGACGCCTATCAGAAACTAAAAGCCTCATTTTCCCTTTCTTTGTTTTATCAAAACAAAGTGATTAGTTTGAACAATAAGTGCAAACCTGGAAGCCCTTTGAGAGACCAAGCTGTGGTCAGATGATCTGGGAGGGGATATTCTTCCACCAGCAAAAAGAGTCCAGTGGAACACTTTAATTGTGGTTTCTCCATAATCCAGACAAGATGTGCTCAGTTTACTAGTTACTTGGTTTAGGTTTGGTTGAGGTTTTTGTTTGGTTGGGGTTTTGTTGGTTTTGTTTGTTTGCTTGTTTTTGTGAAAGTCCCAGCCTCAATATTTAGCTATGAGAAAAATTTGAGGTTTTTTTGTAATTGCTTGTTGTCATCATCCACAATATCACAGCTTTTTAGCCTTGAATAGCTGAGCAGCCTTTCCAAGCCAGAACAGACCAGGATTATAGGACCACTGAGGGAAAGAACTATTTCTGTCTTCTCCGAAATAATTTCCTTTAGGACCTTGATGCTCAGTTGTGGTATCAATTCCCTGCACTGCCCCACCTGGGCTCCTCTTCTTGCATTCAGATCCACTCTTCAGAACCTGGAGAACACGTTCCTTCAGAAAACAGATCCATATGCCATAACTTTCTACCACCTTCTCATTTTCTTCTTTCCAGGCTGACAGTCCTTTTCATTTTTGCAACCTCTTTTTTCACTATAAACCTGTCACTGGCCCCTCCCAAGTGGGAACTTAAAAAATAATTACTGAGTCTATAAAGGCAGAGTTGATTTTGTTTGGTTTATGCCACAATGTTTCTTCATGAAGTTTGTTGCATCACTGAGTCTGTTATTATAATGAAGCAGCTCTCCATAGTGGTAATTGTATCACAACTGAAGACTAGTCCTGGGTCTATCTGTGCCTTCAAGCTGATATTTTCCCCCACTTGGTCTCCCTGTTCATGGAGAAACTTGCAAAGAAATGTCAAAGGCCACTTATTAATATGCAGAATAGCGACCTGTGTAATACTTCTAATATCCTCAGATACGTGGAAAACATCACTAAATCTTTGAAGTAGAAGAACCACACCTCTGACAGAGCTGAATGGGGGGAAAAATACTATGTTCTGAAGCCCGTTCAATTAAGATCAAATCTCCTAAAAAAGAGAAATGTTCTCTGCTCAATGAAGCTCCTGAGCTTTGGATTTTGCATGCCAGGGGCACACTCCACAAAAGGTAGGTGGCCACAGCAGGGTGACCATACACACCTGTGAGCCCAGAAACATGAGTTTCTTTTCTTAGTGTTCACAAGGATGCAATCTCCCTAGAGATGTTTGAACTACTTTCGTAACCTGCACTCTGCCATGTACCACCACCCCGCCAGAGGACCCACATCTACCCTCATTCTGCAAATACTTGAACATGTGCTTGAAGATATTCCACAAGTCAGCGGAGTTGACTGCCCCAGCAGTGGTGACCTTGCAATTTCAGCAGTTGTGACCTTGCAATTTCAGCAGTTGTGACCTTGCAATTTCAGCAGTTGCAAGGATCTTCTGTTGGAACTCTCTCGAATGCCCCTGCAAATATGTATTTCTCTTTCATGCCCTGTTTTAAGCTTCACTCCCTGAAATTTGCATCTTTCATGCCCCTTACATGGTCTGTGCTGCTCTAGGACTAAGTTAAATGTCAATGTTACATTGCATAGAGGACACAGCACTTTGTAGTTCCTTCCCTGCTTAGCTGTGTTTCTCACGCACTGGGCTAACATGTCTGCTTCAAGACTTTGGGCTGTCAAACAACCTTGAGGAAACCATGCCCTTGGTGATGAGACCAAAGAAAGCAAAAAAAAAAAAAAAAAAGGCTTTTTACTTCTACAGAACAGCAGTTTAGATTGCACACAACTAACCAGCTCCTTCTTTTGCTACAGTGTACTTTGCCAGAAGGAAATGTAAGGCAGATTCCCTATCTTAGAGAGGTAGTTTACCCTAAGCGCTAAGTGGTTACTCTTCAGGAGGATAGGGAGATGAAGCTCTGGCTCCAAGGGCTCCACAAAACAGCTTGCACAGCTGCCCTCTTCTAGGGTGGTGTCCCACCACTGCTCTTTGTGACAATGGGCTCTTTGCCCTCCTAGCAGCAGCTTTGGAGATGGGCAGTGACGGCCCCACTTGCTCACTTCCCAAAATTTCTCCTAGCACCACGCCATGTGCAAGGTCTGAGAAACCAGCTGATATACTCCAACCAAGTTTCTACCAGTTTACTTTCCACATAGCACATGGGCCTACAGAGGTATGGACACAGCAAGTAAGCTTTTAGCTGAAGAGAATTTTTTCCAGTAAGAAACTCTCTTTCCTACCAGTGTCAAAAATCCCACCTTCTCATTTAAGGAATATCTTACACAATCCTGAACAAACTGGAAGTGAAACAGGATGCTATTTTCATTCAAGTATCATAACTGATACTTACCGGGAGACAAATAACAGAATGGAAAAACTGTGCGTAGTAGCTGCAACAAAAGACAAGTGCTCTTAGGTGCTGTGCCTCCTCCTTTTCTTATAACAAGGGCAATGAGAGTAAATGAAACAGGAATCTGCTAATTAACATATAGTGTAATTTCTCCAGAAAAGGTGGAGATTTCTGGTTTGCCTAATACTAAATGAGTTTTCTGTGAAGATAAGTGTGTTTTGACAGGACCACTTTGTCTTGTTGCCTTTGACTTCTACTCTGCTGGGGGAACAAGCAAGCTGCAAATAAACAGAGAAAGCCTTAAGCTATGTCATATGGCCCTGCTCAAAGAACAAGCATCAGCAAAGGAAGCAAGGTGTTTTATTTCTTTTTCCTATTATGCAAAATAAACCCTTTTCAAATTTATTGCCAGCTCTTTTTCTGGGAAAAGATACAGTTCTGGTCGCCAGTGGCTAGAAAAAGGTTGAAAAATTTCGTGCCAGGATAAAAGCTCTTGAGAAACGAGGCCTTTGAATCATGTCCTTCCTGTTCCTTGTATTTGGCCTAGACTTTTAACTAAGTTTCATTGTCCTAGAGAAAAGTGTGATTTTAAAGCTGTTTTAAAAACTAGGAACAAAACTATATGGATAACTCGCTGCTGAAATGTACTGAAAAGACTATGCTAAACTTTGTTTCATTCAAGGTTGGACCCTCCTTACTATTCTGTGCTCCTAAAGTAAAATGAAACTGCTTCCACTCAGTTTCAGCTAGTGTGGAACTAGCTTAGCTTTTCAGAAAGAGTCTTTTTACTGGAAAAAAAAAAATATATCTGCAAGAATTTGAGGAAAGCTGGTTGGCTCTGTCAGCTGATGGCTTGAACTCTTCTGTGTGATATATACAGTTTCTATTTTCAGAAGAATCATCCTAAAGCCAGTGTAAGAGACAGCTGTTCCTGACTGTGTCTGTTGAAATTGAAACCAATACTACACCAAAAAAAAAAAAATTAAATTAAAACCAAGTTTTACAGCATAATCATTCTAGGAACGGTGGAATACATTTGTCTTTAAATAATAATATGATGTCATTAAAAACTGTGAAGAGATAATGAATGTTATCTGCTTACATACAGTTACACCAGTGGCAACAGGATAACTACAACTCAGAGTTAGCTAATCTGAATAGGATTAGTTAAAGGGCAATGAATAGTTTTCTGCATGTACAGTACTGGTAGTAACAGTGGAAAAAGTCATTGTCCACAAACTACTTTCGTTAAAGCATGGCACTGCATTTGCTTGCACTGTACTACACCAGCCCACCCAAGCAAAGGTCCCACATGATACCTTTCTTACTGAGTCTTCCACCACTTCTGTTGAATGCCTACAACTATAATGTTAAGCACATATAGGAAACTGAGGAATGTGCATTGCCTTCTTTTGCCATAGCAAATAAATCTGCTTGGAATAGCAAGAACAGAAAGGTCTGGATCCAGGCAGCAAGCCTCTGGAGGGGTTCCCAGTGGTACCAGTTCAGGTTCTGCTGAGTAGCCAAAATGGAAACAGCTGATGAAAAATTCCTAATAGAGGCATGCTTCAAGGGTACTTAGTGAAAGCAAACAGAAAGGCTGGCCTCATTCCTATATGCTATATGTCATATATGGCAAATGTCGACATACAGCCCTGATGGGCATCTTGGATTTTTAGCTGCTTGCAGGAACCTGGAGTCATATTGTGGTTTCTCACCCACTCACATTTCCCAGGCACTCTGCTGTGCGCTGATGGCAGTGCCGATGCTGCAGGCTGCATGCACAACATGAGAACAGGCTTGTTCTTGGAACTGAAGGCAAGGGGTGGTGGATGTAAGGTGATCTTAGCTCTGTGCTGGGGCACTGGTGATTCTTAAGCTGTTGCTCCTGTTTTCCTGGCCCTGACAAGTAATAAAATCTCCTTCCTGTCAGTGTCACCAGTGTGTAATTACCATTAATAACTCTTGGATATGTGTGGTCTGTATTTTACCTCAGACACAGAGCAGATATTGTGTGTATCTACCCCTTAAAAAATGAGAGGGTGTCCCTCTTATTGTCCCTTAAAAAATAAGAAGGAGAACTTCAGAATTTTTTGTTTGTTTATTTATTGTAGTTAATCTACAGCGTCTCTCCTCTGACAGTTTTTGGTGGGACTAGTTCAAGCTGGGACTTGGTGCAAGAAACAGCTGGGGCATGTTTAATGCAATGCTTCCTCACAAAGCTGCCTTCTCTTGGGAGAAACAAGAGCAGATATAACTAGAAACTGCAGCTGGAGAGAGGAGGTCAGCATTTTTTTTGCACGAGAAGTATGCCCTGATCAAAAAAGAAACAGACATAGGCATCTGCTCAAATGGAGAATGAGTAGATCCTTCATGCTAGGAGCACTGGTTCATATGAGCCTATTTACCTACCCACCTTCAGGCAATGATGCACTGAAGCACAGTGCTAATGGATTTGGGAGCAAATCAAGTACCTGGAAAAAGTAATCAAAGAAAAACAAATCCATACCTGTGTCTCACACTGCATCTAAACCCGTGGAGTTTCCTAGCACATACTCATTTCTCTCACAAGGAAAACAGTGGAACAGAATCCCGCCCATCTAAACCCAGGCTCAAAACAGAGGTGATACCTCAGACACAGGGGGCTACATGTGGTAGCAGAGGGACTGTGCTGTAAAGAAGGTTCAGTGTCATTCTCAGAACAACGCATTTGCTAATTACCTTCATTTCAGCAGGGCTTTTATGCACTCAGGAAGAGGCAGAGCCAGCTAGCTCGCATTTCTGAGAAATATACTAACTTGAGTTTTTGGAGACAGTATCATTCAAAGGTAGAGTAATGCTACATGACAGGTGAAAAAAACTAGAAATGGAAAGTGATTAATTAATTCAAAGACATGGCTCTGAGTAAGCTGCATGAAATTAGGATCTCACAAGTAGCTTTTCTGAGCAATGCAACATAAAATCCAAGAGATGGCCAAATCAGAGCAGCTAAAATGTCAGTTTTGATAATCAACCTTTCTGTACTGGAGAGGGCTGATAATGTACCAGGCAGGATACAGGACTCAGGCTGGAGGAATTCAGCTCATTTCTCTGCCCTCCCAGCAATTTCTCACAGGACCCTGGGCAAATCATTGACTTGGATTCATCCCCAGCTAACTCTAGATACTAAGAGGAGGATGGTGCCAAGATTTAGGACTGTCAGCACCTTAGGCCTCTTTCCATAGTCTAGAGGGCAATTCAGACACCAGGGGAGCTAAGATGTTAGTCTAATTTGGAAACCATAGTAGAGTATCTGTTGTTAGACAGAATGAGTACTAGCCTCCTTGCCTCAGTTCCCAACTCTGGACACCAGGATGGCATCACTCCACCATTAATATATAAAAGTGGCATTTATTAAACACTGTGGCACTCTGAAGGCACCACACTGCTCATAGGAGCCAAACAATCAGACAGAGAGCTGCACACTGCTCTTAGTGATCTGCTTTGGAAGATATTCTAATTGGATGCATTCAGCTTGACTTCCTCACAAGCTAGACTTGCCAAGAACAAAGTAAACAAACCTGCTAAAGCACATTTTTCAGTAACTGTTATTTGCAAATAAGTATTCTGTCATATGCTGCTGTATTCATAGAAGAGGTTATATACAGAACCAGATCTGGTTTCTGCAAGTGACACTTTCTGTTTTGTGTTTTCCTTCACTTTTCCCTTGTTGCAGTCATTGCACTAATCTCTTGTATTTACTGATGGCAATCTTTATTAGTTAAACCTTCATTTGTGGAACCCGTTCTTAAGAGGCTGATTACTGACACATGTAACCTTTTACCATATTTTCACATTTCTAAAAGACATAATTCATACTGCTTATGTTTTGAACTTAACTGATGGAATGGAACTGAAAACCATGCAGAAATACTTTTCCCTCCCCTCCCCCCAACAAATATAAGAGTCCAAGCATAGTTATGAGAATATATCACAGTCCCATGGGATCAGACTATCTAGCAGAGAATTTTGTCTGACATGGCTGAAGGTGGACATACCTGCAAGAACACAGGGATAAGACATAGAGGCCCTTCTCCAGAATATTTTTCAGGCTTCAGCAATTTGAGATTTTCTGGGCTAGAAGTGAGGTCTTTGCCTTATAACTTCTACTGATTTTGTCAGTGACAGGAGCAAAACTCATGCCAATTAAAAAATGAAATCTATAGTAAGCACCACAGTAGAAACTGTTTATACAGCCAAAGGATTGAAACCCTTAGGGGCCCTATTGTTCAAGATCCTTTGGGGTCCCTATGCGCAAGATCCTGAGCTACGACAGCAGAAATAACCACCTGCCTGAGCCTTCAGGTGAAGGTGCCATCCTGGTACCATGCAGAGTACTCCCTTGGCAGTGCAGATCACCCACACCGGCCTGGGAGAGAGGGCTCCAGTTGGCTGCCTCATGTTACACCCACAGAGTTTAACCTTTTGCCTTGCTCCTGATATTCTGCCTGCCATTCCCACACAAGAGCAAACACAGAGTAAAAATGGAAACAAAAGGAGCTGCTACAGCTTGCTGGGACAGGGAACATCCAAGCACCTCCAGCACCACTGTGGCTCACTCCAGTGGGGAGTGGACACTTTCTCCCAGGACTTCCAGGCAGATATGGGCAGTAAAACAAGGGGGAAGTTTCTGTTAACTCTCACCTAAAAGTTATGTGAATTCTTTATTCCCAGACTATATAAGCCTTTTCCCTTTTCCTACCTGATGTTTCCCCTTGTTCAAAAATTGGCTTGGCTTCCAACAAAACATTTCCCTGATGCTTCCAGTTCTTTGTTGTGGAAAGCGTAAGTGGGAGGAAGGTTTCACAACAGTACCTCTGAAACCTGAATCTTTGCAAATCATCCTTGTGTTTCTGCTAATAACAAATTTAGCCCTGGGAGAAACGTGAACTTTGCTCAGCAAAGTTGATTTTCTTCTCTGTTGGAGCTCTGAGCTGGGTTTGATTTCTCTGTTTTAAATGGTATCTAGTCACTGCCACCTGATGCCATGATACACATGGTCTGGAAGTGCTTTCTTTTCTCATCTGATGATGGCTCTTCTGCGCCGCATCATATAGCTGCCACCTTCCTCCCTAGCTTAAATGAGGGTTTGTATGAAAGGAAAATGACCATTGGTGGTATCAGGATGGGGAGAAGATGTAGCTGCATGCTGCAGACAAGTGGGGCTGAGGTTGCTGAATTAGTGGCTGACCTTTCTCCTCTCCTCAGCACTTCAAGAGGTCCACAAACACCATGTGAGACAGGCAGCTGTGTCCTTTGATGAACATCATCTACTGGAGATGGGAAAAAATGAAGGAAGTTGGTTCGTGAGAAATTATGCTTCTGCCCAAGGACCCTCATGTCTGTAAGGGGAATTAAATTCCTTGCAGGTCTGATTGTAACTGATGAGAATAAGGCAATTTCCAAGAAGCTTAAATTAGTCAGCTCTTAATTTGCATGCTATGTAAAGGAGGAGGGGGAATCTCCCACCTTCCTCGTGTAAAAAGAGGCACAGGGGGCTCGACATCCCCTAAGAGAAAAGTAAGGTGTAAAGAGGGACAAGTGAAATAAAGGGACAAGTTATGTAACTTGCACTTAATCAAAAATTGTGTTTCAAATCTGCAGAAAACAGCATGTTGCTCCCCTTGTTCCTCAGACAGAAAGGCATAGTTTTACAATCTCCTTTTATTGTTTTGCTGATAAGCAGGCATTTCACATTTCTCACACTATACAAAATGTCCTTTAGAAAACTTAGTCAGTGCCATGGCCTTTTCCGACTGGAACATTAAAACCAGAGCCTGGCTAGCTGGCTAAGTTTTTGCCCCATAACACAGTGTCTCAGCTGTGGCTGGAAAGGTAAAAAGCAGGAGCAGCGAGCTTCAGCTCCTGCTTCCACCCTCACCCAAATGGGCAGCAGGGCAAATATAGCACAAACTTAAGTTTGTCCTTAAGTGCACATCTTAGAAAAATGAATCTCAGAAAAAAAGTCTTTTTTAAGTAAATGCTGGAATGAAATTCAGTCTTCAAATGACAGGGCTGGAAAGGCTATGTATATTTGTATTCTATAGCTATCTTTCAACCCACACAAATGTTTTCTGTTTGGTTTTGGTTGTGTGTTTTTTTTTTTGTTTGTTTGTTTGTTGTTTTTTTTTAAGAAGAAAACAAAAAATCTATTTTCTTTCCCAACTTTTGGATACTGATAAAGTTTATTACTTCAGCTGGCTACGTTTATTTTTTACATGTAGCTAGGTGACCTCTGCTGGTAGACTCTTATCATAACTGCAATAATTCACACACAGGTACTAATGCATTGGTATGCTGGTAAGTGCTGCCCTACATACACAAAACGACAGCATACACAGGAAGATACAATTCCTGCTCTGAAAAATGAGACTCCCACACTAGAAAGGTGTGAAAATAATATTGTCTAACCCAGATTTCTCCACTGACAGATGTTTTATAGGGCACTTTTTGCAGCTTTAATAGCAGATATGACCATCTCAGGATGGGGCCACTGATGTTTATTCAGCATAATGGTCTAAATGTTCACTATTGCTCGGAAAGCCCCTACACTTCATCCTGTTAGAAGCAGGCAGGTTTTTCCAAGGGTAGGGTTAGTCTTCACTTGCATTCCTTTCTTGTACTCTTTCTCATACCATCTGCTAACAGCCATTGTTGGAGAAAGGATACCACCTAAATGGACCTTTATTCTGACTCAGCACACTTGTAGACAGTCTGTCCGCTATGATAGGGCAGCACAGTACAATTTGATACTTTAAAAAGAAGAAAGCCATTCACCTGAGAGATCACAATACGACTTGCAGTTAACAGCCTTGGTCTTTGTGATAGCCAAGGTCATTTCTATTATTACAGCACAGTGCACGGAAATACCACAAATACCAAGACAGCCTTATCTATTTATCATAGGTGAAATTGGCACGCTTTACAGCACGGCAGCTCCACTCTGGATCACAGGCATTTGAGTTCACTCGAGTTTATATTCAAAGGCTGGCTTTCTCAGCTGGGAGCTCAGTGAGTTTCATGCATGTATGTAGTTGCCCTAACATTGCTGCGGCAGTTTCTCAAGCGCCCAGCTTCCACTCCGACAGCTCAACACAAGGCAGCAAACATAAACACGTGGGGACAAAACTCACCCTGACCTTGCCAGAGTAGCAAAAGGACCAAACCCAAAGGCTGGGCACGGGTCTTCCCGCTTCCCAGCAACACAGTCCCAATTGCCACGTTAGAAAAGGGGGTTATACCTAACTCCTCACAGCTGCTGCCGAGCCCAAACCTCTTCAGTCCACCCAGCTGGGCCAGCGGGGAGAGGGCTAGGGTCGGGCAAAGCCAGGTCTTCTTCTCCCCCGCTATACCTCAGCGCTGCCCGTCTCTCCGGCTGGGGAGGGACGGAGGAGACGTCGTCGGATCCTTCCTCCGAGGTGAGGGCAGCGGGAGCAACGAACCGAGCCCCCTCCAGGCCCCAGAGCCGCTCTAGCGGGCGCCTGGAGCCTGAGGGGCAACTGCGACACCGCCGCCGCCCGGCTCGCCCCACTGTTATAACAACACCAACAACAAACGCTGACAATAATCACAATAATTATTATTGTTGTTAAGGCGAGCTCCAGGGCGCCCTGCGTGCCCCCGGCGGCCGGCTGAGGCGGCTGCCCGCCCTCAGGTGCGGGGCGCAGGGCGCCCCCTGGCGGCCCGCAGCCGGCAGAGCCCGCGGCGCCCCTTGTCCCTTCCCGCCCCGCTCCGCTCCGCCCCACCCCGGCCCCGGGTCGCCCCTGGCCCCCCCGGCCACCGCCACCGCCCCCCGCCGCTCTGAAGTTTGCAGGCGATTTCCTTTCCAGGCCGGCCTTATCTCGGGCCGCACGTTGCCGCGCGGTGACTAATAGCAGAATAACATTGTCTCGGGATAAAATAGCGCCGGGGCTGTTTACCCGCTCCATGGGGGTTCGCTATAAAAGGGCGTCGGGGACCGCTGCGCCAGTCAGACGCGCCGGGGCGCACCAAGCCGCTGCCTGCCATAGCGCCGTGCCCCGACGGGGACGGGACACGAGCCTCCTTCACGACACTGCGAGAGACTTTCGCCCCTTTTTTCTCTTCTGTTAATTTGTCCTCCTTTCCTATTCCCCTCCGCTCTCCGCTGCCTGCTATGGATTATTCTCAGATGATCGTCTCGCTGCTCTTCGTCTTCTGCCCGGGGCTGCTGCCGGCAGGTAGGTGCCGATAGTCAGCCGTCCGCCGTCGGTGCCGCCTCCAGGGCTCAGCCCCGGCCCTGCGAGTGGCTGCCGGGTGACACTCCGGCACCGCGCCGCCGGGAGCCGAGGGGAGGGAGCCCGAGGGGGCTGAGGGTGCGGCAGGAGGGGCTGGCGGCAGAGATGCGCGGGGTGCGTGGTGGCCGCGGATGCTGAGCTCTGCCGCTCCCTCTCGCAGCCCCCGGAGCCGAGGCGGCAGCCGCGCCGACACCCCCCGCCGCCGCCGCTGCTGCCGCTGCTGTGCACCGCCGAGCCCGGCGCTGCTCCTGCTCCTCGCTAATGGATGAGGAGTGCGTCTACTTCTGCCACCTCGACATCATCTGGATCAACACCCCAGAGTGAGTGGACTGGGGGCTTCGGCGGTTGCCGAATGATGGGTTTCTCTTTGGTTGGAGAAAGGAGTGGGGGGGATCCATGGGTCAAAATTAAGAACCACAAAATCCTCTGCAGAAATTCCACGGGGAGGAAGGAGCAGTTATTTGCGCCGTCTTTTCTATTGCTTCCCTGCTTTTCTGCCGAGTTCAGCAGCGAGACTGTTACCGGGAGAAAGCGAGCAGGATTTGATCACTTAGATTGAGCAGATAGCTCCCAATAGCCCTAACACACCTGCGTTCTTAAAATCTGAGCAGTATTTCCTTCGGGTGCTGCTCAGCAAAGGCTGCGGGATACTTCTCGCTATGAATCAGAAGCAGACAAAATGCCAAAAGTATGATTTTGCCAGCCTGAATCTGTCTGACCATTTTTCTTCCTGCCAAGCTGGGAGGCTAGAAGGCTCGCTTTGACACCGGGTGGCTCCACTCCGCCTCTGGCTGCTCTCTCCTGCAAGTTAAAGCATCCCACATGGTAATAGGGTTATGTAGTGTCCATTTCAGCTGTCTCCTCGTCAAAATGTAGTAAGCCAGAGCCTCACCCAGCACTGCAAACACTAGCTCCAGTGCTTTTTTTTTGCTGCTGAGCACAGAGGATCTGTTCCTCACTTTTATTGCTACTTTCACGATTTGAAGCTACCAAAGTTCAAAAAGTTGAGGTTTTATTGCTTTCTACTGTGCAGGGAGGCAGAGCAGCCTCATGAAATCTCAATGGAAAGGCCATTAGCTTTGTCGGTAGCTATGCTAATGTTGCAGGATCTTCAGAAACATTTGCTTGGAAACTGTGACCAGCAAGGCATTCCCAGTCCCCCAGCCTTTACTCATGCCATCAATCCCATTGATGAGATTGCCCAAAATACCCCATTGTTTTGAAGCCACAGAATTATTTGAATTACTTTCATGTTGTCTTTCTGATCATAGGAAGACTGTTCCATATGGTCTCGGAGGCCCTTCTCGATCCAGAAGATCACTGAAGGACATGGTGCCGGAGATGTTTGCTGATCCTAGAAGCAGATGCCAATGTACCAACCAGAAGGACAAGAAATGTCTGAACTTCTGCCAGACAGGAAAAGATCTCTGGTGCGTCTATTGTTGCTACTTTTTAAAAGGCTGTGCATGTAAAAGGGGTGGATTGTGGCAGACTTACTCATTTTGGCTCTTGCGGAGTGAATAATCTCCCCAAAGCCATGCCTCCTACCTGAGTGCTCACACTGCTATGATACATACTATGGTTTGGCCCAGAAAGGTTGCTTATTACATGCCTTGAGAAGTGGCTGGTGAGATGCCTCACCTCAGGGGCTGCAGACTTGTTTGGTTGGTTTTTTGTTTGGGGTTTTTTTTTGGTTTGGTTTTTTTTCTAACAGCAGCACCTTATCCCTTTTAACAGGACTCAGTCCACAGTGGAGAAAATCTCACGTCACCTCAACAAAGGTGGCAATTGCACTGGATCCAAATGCATGAGCCGACGGCTTATTGACAGCAAGAAAATGAAGCGGTGAGTTTCTTCTCATTCTGTTGTAGTTCCCCGGCATAGCAATAGAGAGCACAGTTCAACTGCCTTCGGGTCAGTGTGGGCTTTGCTGGTGATTTCAGCTTAAGAGTTAGAGGAATCAATGAGGATATCTTGAGAGCATTTTTTTTGTGCAGTGGCGTATTAGCTTGTGAAGAAATGAGCACTGAGATCTGTCTAGCATCCTCCATTTGCTTAGAGGAAGAAGTCTATCTCTGGCCCTAAAGATACACCTAATTCAGAAGAGCATGAAATAATGAAATACTGACAGAAATAAATAGAGCCTGTTATTTTACTGGGTTTATGTACCCTCCTAAGTACTTGGCAATATTATGTCCCAGCTATTCTAGCATGAAGTTGAATCAGAATGCCTTTTCTTAGATACTTTACTCCATTTTACTGGGGGGGGGGGAGGAAATTAGATTATTGATCTACCCAGATTTTGAATAGTGCTTCTTCTGGGTGGTGTGGCTTACTTTTTAGATGCAGAAGGTGGATTTCTAGCTACCTTATCTCTTTACATTGCCTGATAAACCTATGTAAAATGAATACAGGATGTTAGTCATCGATATTACTGCAAAAAGATTGAGGAAGGGAAAAATGGACACTAAATTCATATTGGAGCCCAGTTTAATATTTGAGGTTATGAGTAAATTTCAGGATGGCCCTTTGAGGTCTGTGCATAAGTTGAGTGGCAGTAGGCAGCAATATCACTCCAAAGTGAACTTCAGAGACACATGCATTGGACTTGGTGCAGCTATGAAGCCAGCTTTGAAGTTGAGTGTTAGTACAGCTGTATCAGCTCCAGCATTCAGACATATGCCCATGTGAAAGTTTGGCATACAGAAGTTTGCCCATGCAAAAGAAGGCTCTTCAGTGCTACTTTCACAAGCGGAACAGGATTTATGAGAGCAGGCAGCCTGATGATTTTGAGTGAGACTTAGGCCCTAGGAGTCTTAAGTTATTTTTGAAAATGGGGCTCGCTTACTTACTTACTTGAAAAATGCACCCATTCATTGGAACCAGGATCAGGTTTACCTAAAAGAAATAAAAACAGCCAAAAAGAGTAATACTGAAGACCTCTTCTTCATAGCATACATGCTATTTGAGGAAGTCTAGGGCATCAAGATTTGAATGAGTATTTTAACTTATTTTAATGTTAGCATTTAAATTCTGAATATTATATTTCAAGTGGCTAAAGTTACGGTAATTCGGACAGAGGTATAGCAATCAGGAGTTTCTGAGGATCCTGTAGCAGAAATCTAGACTGAGGTTTATTTAATCAAAAACTTAATGTCTGCACACTGGAGATGCATCTACATTATTGTAACAATAAATGTCTATTTCTTGGTTTTGTAGGCTGGAAGCTATTGGAAATAGTATCAAAGCTTCCTTCAGTATCGCAAAACTGAAGGCTGAGCTCCAGAAAGGACGGAAGCTGAAACATAACAGGGCGAACAAAAGGCAAAGCTTCTGGGAAAGCCTGAAAGCATCCTAGTGGGAAGATCACCTGAATCTTTCTCCATCACGCTTGCTGACAAAGCACCAGCAAAACTCTCTCTTGACTTCTAACATTCCATAATGGTGAAGGGTCTCTCTGTTCAAGAGTTTGCGCAGCAGAACAAAACACTGAGGAAGTCCCATATTTGGAAGTATAAAAGGAAAAGATTTCATCATCTTGGAATTCAGATGGATGGGTAGAGGGGGTGAAGGGAAATCCACAGTAACATACATAAAAAGCCATCTTTCTGAAGAAACATCTGGAATGTTACCCATTAATTGTGCAGCCTTCAGGGTCTACATCAAAGGCATCTTGCAAGGAAGACCTCAGAGATGTGCTTAGAAAGGACAGAAAGCAAGATCTGAGTGGACAAACTTCAAGGTGAAAAACTCTACCTTTTGACTGAAATGCAAAAATGAAAGCCACAGTGCTACTTTAATCAGGACTTACTGCATATATACGTGTCTACCTCACGTACTGTTTGTTGCACTCCTACTAGAGTATTTTTACACCTTGTTATTGTCTTTACTAATCAGCTGCAACCCTTTGCCTTTTTTCAGAAGTCTAGTTTACTTTTACAATCAGCGTTATCTGAATATGGATTAGGCACTGTGGTTGTTTGCATAGTCAGATCCTTTGGTTTTAGATACCAAAGGACTCTTCAACATAAAATAAAAATTAGAGGACACTGCTAGGTTTCCCATAACAAGAATATTTGGCTAACTGGAGTTCTAATAATAGAGGTTGTTGTGTCTTACATTGCACCAAAAATGCACTGAAGCTGGGATGTACCGGAGGCTGTTGTGAGATACATTCAGTGCCTTGTTTAGTAGAATTGCGTTGAGACAAAGGGTTGTTTTGAATCATGTCAAAAGGCTAATATTGGGTGAATGTTTATAGCAGTGAATTTATTCACATTGTTGAATTTTCTGACAGGTTGAATCTCATGTGCTTATTTTTTTTGTGTTTTATATTTATATTCACACAAATTCTTCATTATATTTACCATGTTGAATACACATTGAAGTAGGCCATATTGGTCTATGCATGTTTTATGTATTTCTGTATGAAATTGGAAAATGCTTTATGCCTATCAAGGTAAATATCTCCAGAAATAAATATTTTTAATTACCGTATTGGTTTGGTTTTCATATGCCCCCATTTTTCATTGGTCGTGGCTCCATGATTATGGAGGTAGATTGCCCCACATACAAAGCTGATCTAGATGAAATGTGTACTTTTAATTGAGATTAGCCAGATTGCAACACAGAAATTTAGTGCTAGATGTAAGACAACAGATAGTGCTTGTTCTGGCTTCAAGTCGTCTTATCAAAACTTCATGGCAAAATTTGATTTGGCCAAATGAATTTATCCTGGTGCAGCATTCTCACATGGCTGACGTCTTTTTCATCCAGTAGTACAGTCTTTTGTTGGACTCAGTGTACCATTAAAATATGACCAGTAAGGGATTGGATATAGATGAACTAGAGTTAAAAATGCACATGCTGAATGCTTTGTGGGCCATATTGAACTAGGCAGTGTTATGTTACTTATTGCCACACTATCCTGAAAGTCTCAGCCCAGCCCATGCATGTTAAAGATTGAAACTATAATGGAGCCTGACCCAAGCCGAGGAAAGAGCTAGAGCAATAGTCAAACTTTGCAAGTCCAAACATTGCCCTAAAGTGGTTATAGCTGGAAAGATGCTTAAAGCAAATAAATGTGTTTAATAATCGTGATCCTATAGAAAAAAAACCAAACAACTGCACAAGAGTTAAGTCCATACGTAAAATGGAGTGGTTTGAGTTTTTTAAAAAAACAAACTTCTACAAGCAACTACAATGCAAGGTGTGTGACACAAACACTAACATTAAAATTTCCCCATTAAAAATTTCTGAAACTGTTCTCGGTTTCTTGTCAGTATTCATTTGGTTGCAACATTTTTCACACCAAAACATCATAAAGCTGAATAAAGCTTATATCATGTTTCCTTCACACTGTTCTGCTACATTTTGGGAAAGTAATTGCATGGAGAGATGGCAATACTGGCACCCTGGGTCCGACAGGACAGTGGGAAAGAATCACGAGCCTCTGCCCTTTTGCAGGGCAGGATGTGGCCCCTGGAGCCACCCTTTGATCTCTGTGTCACCAGTGCTAACTTCCCAGGATGCGCATGGATCAGGGACCTTTGTCAGGTGTGAAGAGACCTCACTAACATTCTCTGTTTTGCCATTTCTTCCCCTACCAGTAGTTGCCTTAAGCAGGGAAAATAAACAAGCAAGTACACGAAGTGCTGCTTCTCACCCAGCCAAAGCAGCAGGTGAGCGGGTGGTGTGGGGTGCCCCTGCTAGGGAATGGGCTGTGAACTGACAGCCTATCCCAGTCATTCCTGTTTTCCCTCCTAGAAGAGAGCGGCAGGAGAGCAGTGATTCCGGGAGCAGAGTTGTGCCACAGCAGCGCCTGTGCTTTTATTAATACTGGCTATCTGGATTTTGTAGATGGCCAGAGTTAATAGTGCTGTAGATGGGCTTTAGTAGTCCAAATTCCTGGTCAGCTGCTTAAGTAATGCTTGAGACATCATCCTAAAATAAACTTGTTCCTTCCAGGGTTTACTCTGTTCATGCCTAGACTCAAAAGCTGGCTTTCATCTTCCTTTCCTTCCCCGTGAACTTACCCCACTGCTTGCTTGTGCTGCAGCTTTGTGTAATGATGGGCACCCACTGGCCCTTTGGGGAAGGCATGGTCCCAAGAGCTGTGCAAGGTGAAGCAAGACCCCTTCACAGCACTGAGCCTGAGCAGCAATGCAAAGAGCACAAGGAGGGTGGGATACTCCTTTGCCAGCAGTTTGCAGGCTTTGGGGAGAGTGGCTGAAACCATTTCTTACTGACCAGCCTGCTCTTGTTCAGGTACAACAGGGGCAGAAGGGGATTTACCGCTGTCTCAACCCCAGGCTGTTTACCTTCTGTCATAGGAGCATAAACTGCAGCTTACCCTGGTTTGCATTAATGAACCGGACCAAAAACCAGAATTTAACAGTCTGTTTGCCTCACTGAATAAGCAAAAGGGAATATAAAGCATTTTATCTCAAGGCTGGCTCACAGACAAGTACCAGGATCTGCCCCAGAGGTTTGCTCCTTCGCAAAGCAAGTTCCATAGCAGAAAGAGATTCAACAACTCAGGCCAGAACCGTGGTGAAAAAAGAGAGGCATGGTATGTGCTGGGATTTATGGCACTGAACACAGAGGAGCGTAAAAGTACATTCTTACTTATAATAAACGACCTGAGCAAAAAAATGTTCTACCTGAAGCCAATGGAAACATTGTGCTGACTGCAGAGGCAAAGCTTTAGAGTCAGAGTTCTCATTCTTCTGACTGGAACTAATCTCACTTCTTTTTAAAAGTAAACCTTTCATGGCTATGTTCTATCTCCTTTTTAAGTGAGAAGTTCTTCCAATCATGGATGAAATTTGAGAGGGACGAAGGGAAGCATATAACGAAGAAAGCCACCACTGTCTTGCATAGCCATACCCTAATGGTCCCAAAATATACCTAACATACAGCTAAAATTCAGCTCAGATCATGAGCAAGGAAATGCCCCATTCCAGAGCTGTTATCAAGTTGTATCTCCCTCCTCTCCTTTTTCCTGGGTTCAGCATGGCCATTTTTGAAAAAAGTTTTGCAGGAAAGGACAAGTATTTTTCTCTAAAATTAAGCTTGCTGTACTTATTTTTATTCAATGTTCTGTGTAATTCTTTCTTGCTCAGCTGGTTTATTTTTATTTTCTCTGGATAAAGGGTGTTTTGACTATATATCAAAAGAAGGTATACAATGAAACAAAGCTTCAACATGTGAGTCAGGCTTCAAGTCAGGAAAATACTACAATGCTACTGAAATTCTTTCCACCTTATCTACATAATTCTGACCTAATTTTTCCAGAAATGGCTACTCTAATCCGTACCATGTTATCATGAACTGCCCTGAAATAATTCATGCAGGATGTCCTAATGTTGCCCATAGAAGTTACCAAATACCAGTCTCTTTGTTAATGTTTCCTTACATTAGGATAAATTTAGCCACCACAACACACTTCTATATTTACAAACACAAAATGAGATAGATAAACCACTGTTTGAATGCTATCTGATATTTACTTTCTTCACACTCAACTGCTTGTGTATATAAAATTGTATCTATTCTGATTTCGCTTGCATCTTGGAGCTATTATTAGGCTCTTGGGTAGAAATCCAGCTTCCATGCTCAGCCAATGTCTTTATTAAATTTACTGTTCTTCGATTAATTAGAGGAGAACACTTGGAAGCTGCGATGGTGAGTGTAAGTATGCAGAGAGACAGAGCGCCATAGATAAAGTACAAAGATAGTGGCAGGATCATTTTTCCTGTGGTAAATATCGTGCAAATGAGATTTTGGAAACTTAGCCTGAATGGGTGTTCATGTCAGTCTTTATTTCATATCTCTGATCAAATCTCAGTTTGGTGAAAAACGATAGGGAAGCCTATTTTGCTGTTTCTCAATATGGTTAAACAACCAGTTGGTATGTCTTAGTGTTGCGCCTGGGACAAGTTCCCTTGCTCTGATCAGGTCAAGGAGACCTGAATTCTTCCTGAAGCCCATTGGGTCAGTCGGTCAGCCAACAATTCCCTCAGCTTTAGAGGAATCATTTGTGCTAGCACAAGCAAGAGCAGAATTTCACCCAAAAAGGCTTCGTTCTTTCTGGTACCACCACAATGGGAGCAAACAGACACTGATTTGCTGATGCTAGTGCAGGGTTCCAGTGGCCTTTGCCGCTCTTGATCCAGGTTTGGGGGGGGGGAGGAGCAGGGGAGAGGATTGTTTTGGGGTTTTTTTCTCCTTACAAGCATTTGCTAGTAAAAAATTACGTAAATAGCACTTTGGTAAGCAATGGGGCAGTTTGCCTCTGGCTCAATAAAGCTGCATTCAGAAATAGATGAGCCCTGTGGAGTTTGTGGTTTCATTGACCTTGTCAACTATTTTGGGGGCTGCAGAAATGATTTAAGTTCACCAGCTGTAATTCAAGCCCACACTGTTGTTGTTGTGCTTTTCCCCCCTAGGAAATGAAAAAAAAAAAAAAACACTAAAAAAACAACAACCCAACCCTAAATCTAAATTTTTTCTAGCTAAAGGAAAAATGTATGTTATGTGCCAGTCACTAGAACCAAATCCAGCCTCTAGTCTGGCAAGAAGAAAGCAGTACTGTATTTTGGTCATAAATATTTGGTTTACATTTTCCTCTGCTTTCTCCATCTTTTTTCAGTCGCAAGTCAGTCAAGCACTTGGTGAAGTGTCCGTCATGAAAAATTGGCCAGTGCCCTAAGGACTTGTGCAAAGGTAGGCACTTGCATCAAATGTTTTGATGGACCAGAGCTTCTCCTTTTGTCATCTTTCCTGTCTTCATTTGAGTCCTATAGTTGCAAGAGTTCTGTTTTTCTTTTACTTCTTATTTTCATCTCCTCTTATTTCCAACAGAAGTATAAAGCAGTGATATTTGCAAACTAGACAGCAAAATAGTGGACAGAAAAATTTGGCAAACAGTGCTTATTGCATTCTTATCAGAAATGTGCAGGCCTTTAAATTGTGTATGACCTGTGGAAGGATTTCTTAGTGCCTGAGACCTCTTACAAGTGATTTAACTAACAAGGCCCAGCCCCACAAAGAATCAAACTCTGTCCATCAGCTGCTCATGAAAATGTGGTCACGTAAGCATGGACAGATTGCCTGGGAGCTTTGAAGGATCCAAGGTGTAGGGTGCTTTGCGGAACCAAACACACTCCTCAAGAAAGTAAGGACTTCTCCTGTACTTTCTCATACCCTGAACTTGCTCACCCACTTTGGTGAGCACCTCTCAAGTAGCTAAAGCAAGGACAAAACAAGAACCACAATATTATCTGCAGGAGAAGTACTTCGAGAGTGACTTCTGGGTTTTCCCCTCATGACTGTACATCTCATCTGACCTCAAGGAAGACATCACTTTCCTCACATATGGGCTGTCCAGCACATCCATCAGGCAGATTACTTCATTATGTGGCAAGGGCAAGCAGGGATCAAAGAACCCATGCTGCTGAAAAAAGCAATCATCGCTGGGCTGCAACGAGCCTACCCTGCATGATGCCACTGCCAGCACGATCCTTGGGGGACAGGAGAGGGGGTGGCTACAAGTCACAAGTCATACTAGCACCCTTGCTCAGTGCCCTGTAAATGTAAACAACCCTTCCCACATGGCTGTAGGTTCACCCTGGGTAATGCCATGCAGGCTACTTTGCAATGTCAGCTGCAATTTCTGTACCTGTGGTCTCAAAATGACCCCATAGGTTTTGTCAGTGTCTCATAGCAGATTTTTCTGAGAAAGCATCTCAGCTGGGAGGGCTCTTCACACATAATTCAGGTGAGTTTGGAAGAACACCGCTTATCTCACCACCTCAGTGTTTTTTCAATGTATCAGTCATGGAGCAATAGCGTATCATAGAATCATAGAATACCTAGGGTTGGAAAGGACCTTAAGATCACCTAGTTCTACCCTCCCCTGCTATGGGCAGGGACACCTTGCACTAAACCATGTCACCCAAGACTCCATCCAACCTGGCCTTGAACACAGCAAGGGATGGAGCATTCACAACTTCACACCCTCGTATGACTATGAAATCCATGGACACCTCTACAGAGGTCCACGCTTCTTCCATGTACTCTTAAGAAAAATCTTTTCATAATCTCCCAAGAAATTTTACTCCCATATCTTTGCAAAATTTTACGCCTTTTCCTGAGGACTTGGCTGGCTGTTTTTCCTCCTGGGTCTCTGCTAACCATTACATCATTTACAGGACACATCCAGCTGGATGCTTTCCAGTGGCTTCCAAATGTGCATTCAGGCTGTTAACTTACTTTTACTTAACCCTGAGTCTCCTTCATCCTAAGCACAAGGACATCTTTCACCTGGCTGAGAAGCAAAGTGCCTGGGAGTGCTGCCCTTTGCTCTGAATTGGCAATGAATTACGGATTGCTGGTTCTGGTGCTGACCCTTTAGGCAAGTCAGAAAGTTGGCTGGATATTACTATACAGTAAAAATTAATTCTTTGAACTAACCACTTTCTGCTGAGTAATTCTTTTTCTCCGCAAACATTTCTATGAACGTCTATATATGCCCAGGGGTCAACTTTCTAAGCAAACTACAGCCTTTCTTTCACCAGCCCTTTATTTTAATTCTCTTAAGCATTCTCTGTTGTCCCTGTGACCAAACACAGCTTTTGTGAGCTGCCTCCATATGAAGCTGTGATTGTAGCTGTTTCTTCAACCTGTGATCTGTGAACATCTGAAGAGCCATGAAACATGATTAAGGAATGCAAGTTCATATGTGCTTTACTATAACCTGCATATGTGAAATTCCTGGAACAGTTTGGACTTCCACTGGAATTCTTTTCTTGGTCCACATTACTAATTAATTAAACCTGTGTACTATACATGGAAAGGAGGTTTGAAAAGTGTTGCAAACCAAAGCTGTCAGCATAAGAAAGTGCAGAACTGAGTCCAGCCACATAGTAAATAAGAAAAAAAGTTCTGATTAAAAAAATATGTAATTGCATAACTACAGTACCAGGTACTGCAAAGTGTGTGTGCAGCAGGGTACATCAGGGAAAACTTTAAGCATTTACCAACTTCGCCTGTGTACTCATAAGTATAGAAGTATGCACAATGTAATGTAATGTAACATAAAGCAACGTAGCAATAAGGAAGATCTTTCTGATGTTGTACAACACATTTTGTATCCACTTCTCATTGTCAGAAAACCCCAGACCCAAGGTGCTCTCTGCCTTGATGTCTGTCTCTTTTTTCCCTGTTTAATCCAGCAGAACTCCGGTAAGGATAGCAAAATTCTGTAGGTGCCCTTGCAAAGGATGCTTTAAAAAAGGGTGCTGCTGTTCATAGCACCCTGCCCAGTCACTGTTATGCAGAATGGTTGCTTTTGCCCAGGCTCCTAGTCAGTTCAAATAAACTCATGTTGTTTATATGGATTTTTTCACTATTAGGTCTACAAAGTATATTTGCCCTTGGTTTTCCCTCTCCGGATAGCACAGTTGGAGAGCTCTGAATGGTTTATTGGCTAATTAAAAACAAACCACAGATTCTGGTTGGGGTTTTTTTTTCCCCTTCTTTTTGCTGCATTCCAGTTTGTTTAGCTGCTTAGCAGGGATTTGACAGGGGCATTGTTAAAGAGACAAAGAACCTCTGGCTTGGGTGACATTAGTGTGCTAAGAGGCCTCCTTTTCACCTGAGAGCCTAACCAAATTGGATCAGGTATGGAAAGACTGACAAAACATTGGAGGACATGAAACATTTAGCAAATGACTGACCTGCACATCTTACCTGGCTCTGGCTACAGTAACTTTGCAGGGCAGCTGATGCAGAACTGCCCTTCTCCCTCCACCTGACAAGCTCAAGCAGGTGATAAATTACCAGAACTAATAGTTGCCCTGACAGGCCTTTGATCCCTGGAAGAGTCAACTTATAAATACGGAGCTCCCTTTACATGCCACTGCTGATGGAGCTGTTGAAACAGTTATAAAATCAGTAATTCCTGTGGTCTGGTGATCCTTGAGCTTTCTCCCATTTATTCAGGAGACAGTCCAAAATTTCTGTAAATGCTTATTTCTGTCTTTTCCCAGTACCCTGCCCACAAAAAAGTCAGGCATTGCTATAAGACTGAGGCTTGATAAAGAGGGAGAGAAAGCATCTGAAAAGCAGGCCAGTCAGATGAGCATCAAGTAGGAAGCAGGATGCTCTCCAGATCCTGCTCTAAGCCACTGGGGATGGTCTCTCCAGGAAGAGAAAAATGCCAAAAACAAGAGCAGAAAGGCAAGATAGGAAAATTTTGGATAATAAGCAGCATCATGGGGAATGGCAGCATCTTTCAGTGGAACTGAAATCTCTTTTATGTTCCCTAGTGTCCAGCCTCTACAGGGAACACGGACAGTCTCTTCTTGGGGCCATGCTGACTCTCCCAGAGTCACAGCTCCCAGCAGTCTGCTGGCACACATCTCCTTCACCTGTGGCCATCTGGTTACGGCACAGTAGAGTGCCAAGAGCTGGGGTATATGGGCCCATCTGCATATGGCTTTAAGTGCCCAGAGTCCACCCTACCAAGCAACAATTGTACCATCTGGTTTTGGTGAGTGTGAATTTGGTTTCATGAACTTAAAGGAATAAGCCAATATTTAGCCAGTAGGTGGGTGGGATTTCAAGTGCAGAATTTGGTCCTAGACCTGTATTGCAAGAGCATATCATGACCACCACATGACAGAGAACCCTATGAAAACTTGCCCTTGGATTGTTTGAGCAGGTTGCTAGCTCTTTTACAAGAACCTCTTTACAGAGTAGTCAGGAAACTCCAGAGGTCTAGTATCTCTTACACAGTCATTTTACAGCTTCTTTTTTCTTTTTTTTTATTTTTCTTTTTTTTTTTTTTTTTAACTAAGTATGGAAGGATACTTAAATTACAAGGAGATCAAGCTGTGTTCTCAGCTCTGACAAGTCACCATAACATCAGTGATTGGAGGCTATGCTGACTAGCACAAGGCAGCACCAAAGCAGAAATGGTCCTCCCATTCAACATGCCTTCACTGAGTGAGGGGATCCTCCAAGGCCTGCAGGTGAGGGACAATGGCCATCACCAGCAGTGGCCATGCAGAGAAAGGAGCAATGTTTCATTTCAACTGGAAAGAAAATCTGTCTGAATTCTGGTGGGTCCTTCACAGGAATGCCTGTTGTTTTTAAACAGGAGACAGAAAGGGTGATGCTCACTGCTCAGTATGAAGGATTGCAAGCACTTGGCTTCCAGCAGCTCACCTCAGAGGGAGTGCCAGCACCACCACCACTGGATTAGAAAGAAAGTCCTTGGCCTGCTTTTGCTGATGTTTGCATATTTTCCAGTTGTGATAAAAAAACAGGAGCTCTGCAAAATGGCCTGGCTTACTCCTGGGAACAATGTTTGCAGGCTTGAACACAGTGTCATTACCACTCACCAATTCTGGAAAACACAACCTAGTGGTCATAAGTCTGCCTCATATCCGGAAACCTTATTTGCACACAATCCTGTCTTTCAGTAAAAGCACTTTTCCTGTGCCTCATCATTCTGTTGAAAGAGCACTTGCTAGAAAAATGGAACACCACAGCCTAAGTGCATGCATGGGGCTGGAACAATAGGAGATGCTGACTGATGCTTCACTTTCCATTCTCCCCTGAAAGCTTGAACACAAATCTGAGGTTTTGTAATGCAGTTCAATGTGGTTACTCCAAAGCTGTCTGGGGCCTGGCCACCAAGGCTTATACTCACCACAGGCAGAAGAATTGCTCCCTAAGCATGAAACTCTCCTCTCCTGTCCTCCAGACTTGGGAACACTTGGACTGAATCACAGCATCTATTACAGAAAAAAATGAGATGTTATTAATTGTAACTAGCTGTTACTAACTGAATGAAGGAAATGGCACATGCACATGGCTTACACAGTGAGATCTTGCTCTTGTCCAGTCTAGTTCTTCTCTGTCTTACCAGCCTTGGAAGTTCTCCAGACCTCCAGCCTCAGCAGTGTGCAGGTGATCCATAGGGAGATCTTTCTTCAGGCCACAAGAAGGCCCTAGGGCTGGGAAATAAACATTGATAAGTTCCTAAATTAATGTTGAATGGAGTTAGGTACAACATGCAGCCTTCCACTGCAGGAAGAACTGAAACCCTTTGTAAAGCAAAAAAGGGTTTGGGGATGACTTTGCTTCACCAGTTTGTGCAGTAAATTGATAGAAGCTTGCGTAAGTTGACAGCCTGAGAGCAAAAGAAGAATCTACCTCAAAAATATGGTTTCTGAAACTAGGTCTGGAGGACAACCTTAATCACTACGTGCCCTAGGGAGCTATGCCTTGAAGGGGCAACGAGGCACAGGTGCAAACACTGCAAGAGCAAAATGAGACTGAAGGGACTCAGTCTGTACAGCCTCTTGTTGTAAGAATGTGGCTAGCTCCTGCAACACTCACATAGCTGGGCTGACTCAAGAGGAAGAGATGACTAGTTTTGATTATCATATTGAGAAAAAAAAAAAAAAAGAAAAAGAAAATTTCTTCATGTTCTTTCTGACTTAGTCAGCTATTCGTAGAGAGCCTGTCACACCCAGGAGATGTTATTTATATCATACACTTCCAGGACAAACTTTCATTGGGAAATATTCTGCCCTGAAAAAAAGGGAAGAGTAAAATAGTTAAAAGATACAGTTGAAAGAAAATCTTGTAAGGTGTCAATTTCAGTGTGGTTATAAAGGATGTAGAAACAGCACTGGAGCTGTTGCTTTCCATAGCATCAGAGTGTGTGCCAGGATTTTACTGTAGATCAGTTCTCACAGTACTCACTTCAGGTCTGAAGAAACTTTGTGAATGCATGCCATGTCTGACTACAATCAGAAAGTCAGATCATTTAGACAGGACTGGCATTCCTTGACAGAACTAGCTCAAACTGTATTTCTCAATGTGAGATTCAGCAGGATGTCTGAATTTTCCAGGATGGTACCAAACACAAGGACTGAGCAGGTCCAGATCCACTACACTTTGTCCTGAAATACCTAGGTGTCATCAATGAGCAGCTATGCTAGCTTTGAGCCAGGCTGGTAGTCAGTGAAGCCTGATGAAGTGACTTTTTGTACTGAAGATAGAGAACAAAGTTGTGAGATAGGGACACCTTGGTTTGCATCGATTTCTCATTTATGTTTGACAGCAGAGGGTAGTGCTAGCTGCTGCAAAAAACTATTGTAACAGCAAAACCTGTTGTCCTCAGGTCTCTAATATTCACAGCCAATCGCATGTGAGATGTGCGTCTACTTTTACTTTGGGTAAGTTGAAATGTTGTTTTTCTCTTCACTAGGTGAGATGACGAAGATGCAGATAACTTCTAAACTAAGCTTGACTGTTCACTGCCGATGAAAACAAGGAAAAGGACAATAGTCTATCTCTTGATCATGATGAGCAAGTGCACAAAAACTGTTGTTGACTTGTCTTCTAATCCAGAGACCTGTATACAGCTACAAAGATGGAGCAAGCTTGGCTTATCTCCTGTTTGTTTAATGAGCACTTTACCTGGTAGAGATGCTGGCCTTGAGTTCACAGGGACTTGTGTTTGTGTTTCGCAGCATTGCAATGACACAAAGAACTCTTCTGAGGTACAGGCAACTGTGTTACTCATTGTTGATGGCTGATGTTGAAAAGACTGAGGCAAGGTCCATAGACTTGAATGAATAGTAATAGTAAGGATGGTACATGCTAGAAGTGAGTTTGCTGGTCAGACCACTTCTAGCACTCCCAAGTTAGTAGTCAGGCAACAGAAGATGGTTAGAGGGATAAAAGACATGGTCAATATTCATGTCCAGTCAACTCAATTTAAAAAATGTTTATGACTATGGGGAAGAGCAGAAAAGAAAGGTAGAAAAGGAAGAGCAGAAAAGAAAGGTAGAAAAGAAAGAGCAGGAAAGAAAGGTAGAAAAGTAAGGCAGACAGGGAGGGTGTGGAAGTTGCACACTATGATACCAGAAAAGTCCAAATCACTAGAGATATATGTTGGCTGTAAATAATGGGACCAAAGCATCACATTACACAGAAAACACATCAGTCTGGAAATCTTACAGGAAGTGGATTTCTTTTGAGGTTCAGTGTGATGCCTGGTATTAACTCTCTGGCAGATAACAAAAGATTAGCTGAAAGCTGCAGGCCAAGTCTGCAGTGTCTTAAGCAAGCCCTGCCTCTGTTATACTCTTCAAGTCACATTGACTTCAGCGGGTTTTTTGCCTATGCCAAAGAATATAAGAGGTGACTTTTCACAGGGGTCAAGAATTCATCAAACTTGGGTGCAAAGTCATGGGAAGAGCTAGACAGACCCAGCCCCATCATGTATAGCTCCCAGTCAAGTGTGCAATTGCTAAGAATTTAGGTCACTCTTTGCCAGCTGCTGGTATCAGCCCTTCCATATTTGTCTGAGTAATGGCAACATTTCTTCAGTATTGATACTTCTCTGTTTCCCAGTTTATTTATTTATCTTTCAAGAACTTTATTTTGCTAACACATTCATAACAGTTTACCATTCAGTTCCAGATACTAGCAAGCAACAGGGACAGTCAGTTAAATTGAAAGGGAGACTTGGGTGTTCAGTCTTGGCCCTTAAATGCTTGCTCAATTAAAATGCTTAAATGCTTAAATGCTTGACATATAAACATTTTTCTGGTAATATTTCGGTGAAAAAGTCTGATTCAGACAAATTTGTTTGGAAAATTTGGTTTCAAGCTCCCATGCTTCCTCCAGGGTTTCACTGGATTGCATCACAAATGATACGTTTCATTACGTAATTTTGCATTCAGACATAGATGAAAACTGATGTGCAAAGCTGAGTGAACTGAAATGCTTCCGTGTTGCATCTCCAACATGCAATGCTCTTATGGGAAAGAGAGAACTGATGAGAAAAGGACGCTATCATAAAAGGAAGATTTCAGTACCACAGCCCTTAATTTGGAACAAAGTAATGCTAACATGAGGCTTAAAAATATTTTCCATTGTGAATCAGGTACCTTGGCAAGTCTGGAAAGATCTGAATTCTTTTTCTCTCTATATTTGAAAATGAAAAAATGCACTGTTATCAGGACTTGACCTAAAAAGAGACACATTTTATTTAATGTGTCAGCGCTCGCTTCTGCTACAGCTCTGCAGTGTTCGGAATGTGGTTTTTCTGACTTGCTACGAAGTCTCCAGTGCAAATGAATTACAACTCAAGAACTTGATATTCAATGTTGCTAAAATTTTGCAATTCTGTAGTATAGGAATGTGCCATCTGTTCTTCCTAATATGTAGCTATTTTTGGATTATATTTTATATGGTTTCTGCTGTTCTTTGATAAAGAGCATAGGAAACAGCCTCATAAACTCTGACACCACAGACAGAAATAACTTCAAAAGAATTTTGATGTAAGTTTCCCTCCAAACACAGAGTATTCAGCCACACTGAGCTACTCATAATGTATTCCTTTTCTTAACAGATTCATATTCACAAGGTACAAAACTTATTTCCAGTGGTTTATTTAACAGAGCTGGTGCATGATTTTCAAACAAAACACTTGTCACTAGGTACTGGATTCTTTGGGAAGTAAAAAAGGTGCCACAAAGACATTTTCTTTCATGAACTTCTCCTATGTCATTTGTTTCCTCTGTATTCTTTGCTACCATTTTCCTGCTTTTTTTCAGTAATGAAAGGGTTAAATGTGGGGAGAGAAAAGAGGAATAAAGGTTGAGAACAGAAAAGGGAGAAAAGTTTTGGCCCTGTTTTGTTGGTACAAAAAGACCAATCTGTTACAATGAACATATCTCCTTTGTTGCAATTTCTGGTGTAGCAACAGCAAGCTTTTAGAGAATTGATAGGAAAAAGTCATTCTATTGCTACCATGCCTCAAGGACTCCACTCCTCTTTTTTGTTGTCTTGACAATTTCGCGTCAGTAGACCGGAGAGATCTGGGAAGTTTAATTTGGAATAGCTATGCAAAATTCAGCTTTCTGAAGATCTCTGTTTCCTGAGAAAATGGGACAAACTAAGGGTTTACTCTTGTCCCCCCCCTTTTCCTCATCTGTCTGCATCCCCCTTTCATGGTCTTTGGGAGGGTACCATCTCTGCCTTACTGCACTGTACATCCTATGCATTGTCCCAACAGTAGAAAAAGCAACAAATAGAAGCAACAAATGCAAGACAGCTGGATTCCACCTTGAGAAATGCTCTTGCCCACAGGCCCTTAGAGATATTCACAACTGGCAGAAGTTGCAGGCAGCCCATCACACCAGCAATAGGACCTGCTGAGGTCATTTCTCAGGGATATGAGAGGACTGGGTGGCCTGTGGAGGAATAAATCAACAGAACTCAGAGAACTGGAGAAGCGAGGCAGTGATGCAATGTACCCATCTGCAGACTGAGTTGCAGCACTGCTGGGAGTCGGAGATGAGACACTTAGGAAACTTAGGGCATGGAGCATCTATCACTCCTTCTCCAGCTTGCCTGGAATATGTCACTTCCTACTCACACTGCCATTTCACAGCTGTGACTTTTTAATCATGTTCTTTTCAAAAGGAAACTGGTCTGGCCCCTAAGGACGACTACCACAGTAAGCCCTGAGTGCTCCCCTCTAAGCTGGTCTCTCTTTCTTCCAGCTGTCCGTCTCTGGGTTTTAATGAACTGAAGCCATAACAAAGTCCGGACAACACAAGGCCAATTCAGTACTGGATTTCTTTCAACAGTGCTAATTCCTCTGGCCTGTACAGGGGCATTGAACCAGAAACACACCTCAAATGGGAGGAGGGTAAAACAACCCAAACAAACAAGTAGGGGAAACAAACTGAAGGTTAAAGAAAAGATAACCTGTGCCTGTTCTTGGGAAAGTAGAGTGCTTTCTTTCAGCTTAGTTCACCCCATGGCCAGGCAGGTCAGGACTGCTGGTACTGGGTAGCTCACCTATGAAAACAAATATTCTCTTGTTGGATAAAGAGCCACATTGTTGATATTCAATGCCTTTTCAGGTTTTAAGGCTCTCCAGACCAAGTAAAAATCAGCCAGGCTAATTAGGATGTGCAAGTCTTTTGTCCTAATTGCATTTTGTGTACCAATGTGCACATAAGAAAGCAGGACCTCCAGGATGGTGTAAGAACATGCAAGAGAGGGAAAGAGGAGATGATCGTGTGAATGTGCATCCGACAAATGAGTGTGGGTATGTGAGAGAGAAAAAGACCAAGAAGCTTTCTCTTATTGTTGAAGATATATTAGAAGATTTCTTTCTAAAGAATGACCAGTGACACATGATAGAGGAATAAGGATAATGGGGAATTTAATTTATAGAATTCATTCCACTGGGCTATATGAATCGTGTTGCCTGTGCATGACTTAGTCTGGAAATGATGCAGAGAGATAACAGGAACACAAATCAGCAGCTTCTGCAAAGTGATATGCAAGGCTGTAGATTTCCTTTCTCACTGGAAGTCAGGCATGCCAAGAGACACTGCATGCTCAGCAGGATCTGCTGTCTTACCTGGAGGAAAAATGCTGCCAAACACAGCACAGATTGAGATCTAGTAGTAGCAGTGCACTGTCTGCCTGTGTGCAGCAGCTTCTGGCTCCCACCAAATCCAAAGCTGAGCAGAAGATGGGAGCTGAAAGCTGCCATCTCTTATATATACCAGTTGCAAAATGCAGTGACATCTGCTTGCTTGCCCTACTGGGTGTTGCCCGAAATCTGGCCAGCCTCTGGAAGTTCTGTGGCAGGTTGCCTGCTGCTCCAGGGCATTAGCTTCAGGTTACCCATAATTTTTGGACAAGAAGTGACTCAATGCGACAAGAAATGACTACAGATGCCTCATGATCTGTAGGAAATACAGCATGAGTTATTGTCCTTCCTGAGATCTTCAACCCAGTCTACATAGTCTGATGAAGAGCTATTGAGTTAACAGTTTAATTCTTTCTCAGTTCCTTCTCATGTAAGGTAATTATTTCTAATGCCACTGTTGGGTTTCCATGATGCTTCTTCTTGCCAAAAGAGGACTTTTCTGGATATGCAGGTACAGATTATTGTATGTAGATCAGCAGGGTTTTTTTGGGAAACACTACAGCTCTTCACTGGTGGTAAACATCGATGAGCTTTCCTATAGCTTTTTAGGTGAGTCACTAATTCTAGGGAGCTTAAGAGCCAGTCTGTGGGCAAAACTGGAATAAAAAAACTCCACACAGCAAAATCAATTTATTATAGTGCAAGACTACAGCTGAACAAGGACTCTAGGTTCACAAGTGGGAGGATTCACTCATGCTACTTACTGCATTTCTGAAAGGCAGACACTGACTAAGAATAAAAAAACAACTCTAAAAATAGCAAGGAAGCTTTTATTCCAGAATGAAATATACTATTCTGATGCCCATTAAATTGATTTTAATAAAGTCAAACTGGACATGAAAGAAACACTGAGGCAAAATAGCCTTCATGTAGCTGCTGAGCAAAACAAGCCAAGAGGTCAGTTGCAATGGCTTTGTTTCTAGGAGCAAGTGGTTTTACATTGGTAAAATCCTTTAAAAAGTAAGTATGCTTGAACAGTGACCCCCGTGACATTCCAGTTGCACACACTGCATGCTGATATATGCCTGCTCAAGCAGGGTGAAAAATAAAGGTTTTGATATCCAACCCCAGGTCTCTCTGCATCTGGCTCAGATGTATGATACCACAAATCTGTAAGGGCCATGACAGGGGAGACTTGGATATTTTCCTCTTCACTGTTTCTCCAGGATGTGTTTGATGTGCATGTCCCAGGTGAGTCTGGACTGAAACACCAGCGCTGGTTGAAGGCCTAGCTGTTTCTTTGCTTCTTGAAGTGAGGCTGATGAAATCATATGGCTGTGGCCATGCCC
Organism: Psittacus erithacus; assembly: GCA_009867235.2. Taxonomy (NCBI): domain Eukaryota; kingdom Metazoa; phylum Chordata; class Aves; order Psittaciformes; family Psittacidae; genus Psittacus; species Psittacus erithacus. The sequence goes on from WYDI02018401.1 coordinate 45,180, forward strand.
ATCAGTTGAATTGCAAGACTGCTTACTGTCAGGACAGCCAAGCACAGATATGAGATCTGCCTGGAAGACAACTCCTAACAACTTCCTCCTGTCAGAAGCCTCAAACCTGAAAACCTTTTTGCTAGGAGAATTGAGGAGTAGCTTTTGATTTTACTTCCCTTCCTATACAACAGTGACCTGATTCTCCATAACAGTAATAATACTTTGTTGAATTGCTCTCCTTAAGTGGAAGCCAGCACTGTCAAGAAGATGTGCAAAGCACGTATCTAACCACAAGCAGATGCATAAATACATTCGTATGTATTTATACATACCTATGTGCATTACCTATGTGCATGAATCTATATATGTGTGTGTAAAAACTGATTATCGGTTCACTGAAGGGAAAATTTCTGTCTCTCAGAATGTTACTTGCAGATATTTTTTAGACTACATGTACACCAGGATTCAGGCATTTTTTCCAGCTAAGATAGAGTTGTTGAAATGCAGAAGATGGAACTAAACCTGGCACCCATAATATTAGCTTCATTTTTAGAATGAAAAGTTAGACTTCTTCCTCAGAAACATATTTTGCCATTCCTGTCTGTCAGCCAAAAAAAGCAACAATGATGGTATTTAAAATTTACACTGTTTTGGGGGTTTGCTGTTTGCCAAGGTTTCAACCATGTCTTCCTGATTTGCACACAGTAACAGTGGGGATTCACAATTTAAATAAAAACTGACTTCAGACTTGTTTTGCTTCTGCAACCAGACAATATCACAGGCACAGGTATTTATTAGGAACACCAGTACAAACATAGTTGTTTCTCCTCTTGAACGTCCTGTTCTTCATTCTGTATGGATCCATTCTTTAACAGAAGTCATAGTGTAAACAATGGATGCTTTCCTGGAACAAGATATGAAGTAACAAAAGAAAGGGGCCTATGCTTAATTATCCTCTTTTTTCTGCTCTGTAGAAAACCTGGCATAATTTAAGCATCAGCTAAGCACATACCTGGTCCATACTGTAAGAGGTAACTTGTGCCCTGAACCACAAACGTGGTAAGAATGCTTATACCTTTCTGTATCCAGACTAGATTTATCCTAGCAGAAAATAAGTCCATGAAAAAAAGAGGCAGAGAAGAAATAGAAAAGAATTAGAACAAGGTGCTAACTGGGAGAACAGAGATTTACATAGTTTACAGTTTTCTGGGGTCTCCTAGCTGCTCTCTTAACTTACTACTTTTTTGCCCTGAATTGTTGCTATTTCAGCATAAAAGCTCAGCCTGTGCCCTATTAATGGCAATGAGCAATTCTGGCTCTGCTTAAACTTCAAATTCTTTACCAGAGGAATTTTGTTCACTTGCAGAAATGACAAAATGTCATTCTGGATCAAGGATACAAGTTTAAACACATGCTGGCAGGAGTGTTATCCCATGCAAATGCAAATACAAGAGCCTTGCACACTGTCAATGCTTTGTTGTCATTCTACTCTGTTGTGCTGTTTCTGAGAAACCTGTTAGCTGTTAATACAGAGCTCAGGTACCTTGTTAGTCCCACCTGTGTGGTTGAAACAACTGCTGTATGTGGTCTTCTACAAAAAAGCAGCACATTAATTATTTTAACTGTTGATAGAAAGATTGGTTGTTTTGTTTTGTTTTTTCCCACTTTGCCAGAAATTGAGACTTTTCCCCAGATAACAGTCCCTCCAAAGAAATGTCAGCATAATCTCCTTGTTGATAGCTTATACCTACAATTGAGGACCTAGTTAAATTCCTAGTTCTCTGTTTTATCCCCAGAGTATTCTCAATCCTGTCTAAATTATACCAGTTGGCAAAGCACTCCTCTACTATGTTTCCACATAGTTTGACCCTTCCTCCAACACCTACTTCTCTCCCATGGTGCATAAGGCTCACAACGCAGAAATTTCTTCCACTTCCTTTGGGGATTCCCCCATTTCAGAAAGGTCCCCAAAAAACCTGCTTTCTTAGCTGGTGTTGCAAGGAGAGCCTCAAGGTACAAAAAGGGAGAAGGAGGTGTGATTCTTATTCTGGGTTTCTGTGTTTTAATGCAAGAAGTCATGGTCAAGTGACTCAGACATCACTTTGTATGATCGTCTTTTAGCTAACTTCTGCCTTAGAGTAATTTAAAAACATTTTTAAAATAAAATCTTCATCCAACACACAACAGCCTCCCACAAGATTTGGTAATCTGGGAAATATTTGTGACTGTCATGTATGACCTCAGCAAAACACCTTAGGGAAAGCTATCCAAAGTTATTGTGCTGGGGCTTGCACAGGTAAAAAGCCAGCTCTTTTCTTTGTGGGAGGTCTGAAATGTGTTGACTTAAAGGCCATGATGCAACAGCCTTGAGGAGGAGAAGAAAGCATCCTGCTTGCCTCCACCTCCCCACTCCCACCCAGATCAAGTTCCACTTGGAGAGCTGAATCCAGAAAGGCACATAGGTACCCTCAGAGCAAGGGGGGAAAACCCTGGGATAGCCTGAATATGAGTGAGCCTTTTGGCATACACCTGTCACAACAACTGTTGATTTTCTTGCTGCTTCTGCGCTTCTTCCAGAATGACACAGATTATGTGTGTGTACAGGGCTGACTGCTTATCACTGCAATTGGTGACTTATTCTGAACAGGACATGGAGCCAATCCTCTGCAGTAAGGTCTGCTTAACAGAGTAATATGAAGCACTTTTCCCAGTTGAATTTACCTGGAGAAATTTGGCATATATGGGTAAAACATGATTTCTCAAGTTGATACACAATTTTAAACTCAACGTGACCAGAGGGCATTCCTGTGTACCACTGCAATCCTGTTGGTTTCACCCAGAGATCACCCTCAAGGAAAGTAATGAAATAACAGCAACAAGAAGCAGCCAGAAAACATTATGGGGTGTATTTTACATGGAAGATGGTTATAAAATAAGGACATAAACCTGTCTCCTGCAGTCAGTCTATCTACTCATGTGACCTGCAGCAAATGTTCAGGGAAAATGCAGAACCAAGCAAGCACACAGTTATGTACCCCATGGTGGGATGCTGCTACCTTCAATCAATTCAGTTAATAGTTAAATAGCAGGATACATATTCCAAGACTTTGGGGTTTTTTGTGAACTACTTTATACCTTTGGCTGTCAGAAATTTTGCAGTGGCAAGGAGCTCAGTTATGCTTGTGTGAGAAAAGTATTTTCTGTTGTCTTAAAACTTCTGCTCAATAAATTGATGTAATATCTGATAGCGTGTCAGATGCAAGCTCATCAAGGAGTCTCTTATGGTGATTTAAACATCATAGACTGTTTTTCAAGGTTCTACCCACAGAACTGAAATGTAGTTCCCAATATGTTTTTGCAATCTGCAGGGTGCATGGTAGATGCTAGATGCCAATTTGTTAGGGTGCACGTAGGCAACCATACCTGCTACACTGACTCATGGGTAAAAGAACAATCAAAACCCGTTGCATGGTGAATATGATATAAAGCACATACCTCACATGGAGGTGAACACAGCCAGTCACTTGTCCAGTATAATTCCTTGCATGGATCCCTACTCCAAGCTGCTGTGTCACAGGGCTTTGGAGCCTGGATATGGTGGGATGAATTTAATTTCCTGAGAATGTTAGACAATAGGATAGAGTCCACACCTTGGAGGTTTTGGAAAGGAGAGCAAAGGCAAGCTTGCCACGGTGAGTGCTCTGCTCTGAAAAAGTATTATACATTGTCTTGTAGACATCACTACCCCTAAACTCTGTCAACTCTGGTTAATAGCTTGTCAAATACAAGATAGATGCACTCAGCTAATCATAGTACAAATATTACAAAATACAGAAGCACCTGAGACAGCTACATTAATTGTTATGCACTAACAATTTAGGAAAGCTGGGGTAAGGAGTCCAATGAAGGCATGGCATAGCATAGCGGAAAATATCTACAGTAGGCTGAGGACACCCTAGTGCACAAGCACAGTGCCATTAAAACCAGTGCAGTGGTGCTTATAACTTTCACGGTGTCTGTCCTCACTTTGCTAACTGCCAGTGCCTTGCACAGTGGGAGTAGCAAAAGAGAGGTGGGTGGCAGCAAATTTGTGTATTCCTCTCTTTCCAGATATCAAGTGTATCCTTTTGTTTGTGCTGCCTATGCAATGCTCATCTCCCTAGTGAGAGGGAAAGAGTGCTCACCTTCATTAGATGCCATTTCCAGGCCCTATGAAGACAAGGCATGCACTCAGTGGCCCTCTCACTGGTATTATCAGTATCTGCTGTAGCAGAGCTCATCAAAGAGTTTTGTGCTGGAGGACAGAGAGCTCTGCTTTGAAACTGTGTGCTCTCAGGCTAATGTGCTCCTCACTGCAAAAGAAGAGTGGTGCTGACAGGGCTGGTTTCTCAGCTGCTGAAATGCAGAGCTTTGCCAATTTGCATAGGAAGAGAAGACCAGCCAGGTCCCTGTCATCACAAACAAGCCAAGCAGTAAATGTTTAATCTCAACAGGGCCCTTGAGCATCACCTTCACATGCCACTGACTGTTAGAGGCTTCAAAATAGTTTCCTAATATCCTGTGACAAATTAAGACCTATGGTAAAGACTGAGAGCCAGTAAAAATAATGTGGTATGTAAAGGGAGAAGCAGAGACCCATGAGAAGCCCTTGCCTAGAAACAATGATGCAGTAGAAAAATTGTTACTTAAAAGTCTGAAATAGCCTTAGGAAGCAGGCTCTATCTCACACACTACACAGGAAAGCAGTATTCATCTCCCCGCAGGGTCTTTCTTAGCCCCAAATCAAGTCATTGGCTCAACTCAGACATCATGAACAACATACTTTACAAGATTTGATGCCACTAGTACCTGCAAAACATGCTGCCATATCAGTATTATACCTAGGACCTCAACAGTTTTACATGTTTTCCCAGTACTCATTTTCAGCACTTCTCTAGCATCATAGTGACATTGTTTGTTATCTGTGAATAGTGGAGATGCAGCGTGTCTGGAAGGCCTCAGACTGCCCAGGCAACAGGCAAGTGAACAATTCAGCCCTTGCAAAGCCACTTCTGTTGGTATTGTATAGTTCTAGGGAGCTAACTCGAAGTTAATCTGAACAACGTGCTAGGTCTGTGTTTCCAGTGCTGGCAGGGCAGTATTTAATGTCCAGAAGTGGTCCAGTGCATTTGCAGGTTGATGTTCTTACAGGTGGATGTCCCTCTTTGAAATGTCTGCTGACTCTTTGACAGGTCTTCATAATTTTCTTCATGCTTTTGGAGGTGACTTGAAAAACAGGTGCAGTAAAAACAAAAAAACACATAGATGCATGACTTCTTAGCTCCAAGGCAGCATTATACATCCCCTGTCTCTCACTGGATGCATGGGGCAGGGGACTTGACCATGGATCTTCCATTTAGTTGTGGTTGATCAATAAGCTGCCTATGAGGCTATGAAGGTGAAAACTCAAAGGTGCCCCATAAAGGCGTCCCCACCATGTATGCCCCTGTTAGTAGCCCAGTATGTGTTTACTCTGTTACTTGCCTGCTACCAAAAAGGATATTTTGGAAACTAAGCCTTGCCATGTACTTATTTCAGGAAGACCGCACAGCAATATCTGACATCTGCAATGGCTTCCTCTCCACAGTCTTTCCACAATTTACCTTTATTTATTTATTATTATTAAATGAGATCAAAATGAACACAGGCAAAAACACAGGCTGCCATCTGGGAGGAGCTGGACTGCAGTGTTGGATCTTCATTTTCTGCTGGGATTGCCTCACTAAGCCCAGTGTTTCTACGAAGCTGAAGTCACGGCAGCTCTGCTCACTCACACCCACTGTATATCAGATTTACACAATGACAGCTTACAAGCTGGCAGGTGGCTGACCTCATTGTAGCTGCAATAAAATCTGGAGTTCATTAGCGCGCCAAATGATTTTATAGATTCACTTAGACAATTTCACTCACTTGCCTTTAAGTCAGATTTTCTCTGCTATCCATAAATATATCCATTTGAGAACATTCTTCGGTTCTTAAATGCAGAATCTTACTTTGAAGTAAGCCTTAATGCATCTCTCAACTGAGAGACCAATTCAACTTATAAAGAACCTCTGCCATGTTGGCTAAAACTGCATTCCTGCAAGGTACCCTTCACCTACAGGGGCAATTCAGTGTAGACACAAGGAAAGAATGATAAGTCTTCCCAGGAGTCCTGTGCTATCTGCCGTATTTCTCTGCTCCTGCTCTTTCTCAGCCAGCAAGAGCTGACAAGTAAGTTAACTTAAGGAACAGTATGTACTGTATGCCCAACCACAGTCCTCTTCTGCGTCAACACCTTTGACATATAATATCTATGAGGAAGAGAGATGCCGTTATAGAGTTGATACATGCCTTTGTAAGGATACTCAAAAAGAACAGAAATTTTGCACTTTTATCTACAAAATCCCTAAGCTGAAGGCAAGTCAGAAGTAGTCGTTTTCTTCTTTGGGTGTGAAGAAAGAGAACAAATATTCCTTTTTGTGCTGCATTCACCGTACATCTAAATTATCCTCTAGTCCCTGGCTGTTAACTTCAGCCTTGGCTGCAGCACTCCTAGACCACAGTGACGGGCCAGCAAAGTGCTTGAAGACAGAAAGCAGGGGCTGGACATCACATCCTACAACTCATCTCAGCTCTTGAGTCCCTTCTGCCTGCCCTTTTGAGGATATTGGGGTCCACGACTACTTCCCTGCTGAAGGGTAGACTGTTATCCCAAGCCCACTATGTTGGCTCCTCTCTAAGTGTTAAAACCAAGCCAGTTTTAACCATGAAAAACTGCTGCGGAATAAGTATCTTTATTTCAGTTGAACACAAAGGGAAACCAGGGCACTATCATACAACATTTCTTTTAATGTAAGGCTGTTTGCCATCTGGCTACTGAAGCATGCCTTAATCTGATCTGTGTTTGACTTAGGCTCACCTAAAATTCTTATAATGGTGAATTTTCAAAGTATGCTTGAAACTGCAAGCCAAAGGGAAAGCCGACCATTGGCAAGGCCTGAATGGGAGCTGGAAAACTTTTAAAAGATCCTTTTTGTCTTTGAAGGGATCTTTGCAGAGAAAACGATCTTTTTTTGGTCCAGACAATTTAGAGATCTTTTATAATTCTGAGCGTTTTTGAAAATGTGTCTCATACTACTTTACAGAAGTGACATTCACACTTTAGTTACAAAACAACAGGGAGGATCCTCAGACCACTGGATACTCTGGGGCATCTCATCACAGTACATAGTCTAAGAGCAGGTATCCTTTGCCCCATATCCATACGGACATCAGGTTATGTTAAATCACAAGTGTGGGTTTTATTTTTACCTTGGTTAACTGCTCTTTCACATTTTAGAGGGACCTTCATTTAAAAAAAATCACAAAAGCTGGCACATGTAAGTAATTTAGAACAAGTCTGCACACTTTAGAATCATTATTTTTAATACAAAAACAGAACCAAAAAACACCTGATCACATACTTTCACAATGACTATTTGTAGCATATTCTACAAGTTCTTTCAAATGCCATTTCCAGTGTTCTTTATCCTGACCTGTCATTTTTGATAATTTACTGGTTCATCTCAAGATCTTTCTTTCATCTTCTAATACACATGTGAATTTCCTGGATAAAGGCAAATCACTATTAGATCATCATCTGTCTCCACATCATGAAAGTAAATTCCTTGCCAACACTAAGCCACAAGCCATTAATCCAAAAAGCTTAGAAAAGGTCAATTTTTTAAGCTAATGGTATAAAACCCACATAATATAACATTCAGATAGAAAGTTTAGGAAGTCTCTTTTGCAACTTAATTTAAATCCCCAGTAGACCAAAATGTCTGGATAAAGCCCACAAAAGATTAAAGACACTGGAGGACCTGATTTTCTAACCCATTGCATTTTCTATCCCCGTGCAAATCCACACAAATCTTTACCTCTTTGAAGTTGCTAGCAAATCTCTCGGTCTTTTCAATAGGACTTACAACTTCACTTCTGGTAATTACATCAGCCTGCCACTGTGGAACGTCACTCCTGGGAAATGTTAATAATATAAAGCTGGCCACTGTCAGATCCTCTTTGTACCAAAGCTATTTAATTTAAGTAGCTTTTTCTTTTCCTTGCTGAAGACACGAGGATGTTACAGGCTTCACAGATGCACAAGCTGTCTCAGAAAGGGGCAGGATGATCCTTTTAATAAGAGTTTGAACCCTGCCAGTATGTTTCAGAGACCAGATCATGGCTAAGCAGTCATCTCTCAGTGCCCTCTCAGTCATCTTCTCCAAGGCATCACATTCCTCTACGTGGTAATTCTCTCTCTCTGAACATGCCTGTCATAAGGCTGTTCTGCAAATTACTGTTATAAGTTACATATCTCACCCCGCTTTCTCCCAGGACCCATGTTTGTGCCCGATGGGTCCATGGGGGCTCATCAAACCTGCCAATCTGTACCCTTCTTCTGGCTGGTTCAGACATTGTCTACACCTGCCACACACCTTGGAAATGCTTCTTTCTGATGGCTCAGCAATAAATGGAATGCAAATATGGCTGGATAAGAAAGTAGGTCACCTTTTAGCAGCAGCCTGGACATCCTGGTAAATCTGTCCTTTGTGAATCTCTCCATGCTGCAGTAGCAGGTTATGCTGGCTGAGGAGCTAATGCCTGTCCAGGGGCACTTCCCATTGCTCACTTCCCTGTGTCCACATAATGAAAGGCCACTTTCTCGTGGCAGCCTGAAAGGCGAGGAAAGGGAAACAGAAGAATAAAAACGAGCTGCAAGGAAGGAGAATGCACTATCAAGTGACTTTGTTTTTCTGATAAAGCTTTCAGCCAAAATATTCCATTAATGGGAGCATTGTGCTTTGGGGTATTTCTCCACCAATTTAGATGCAGACACAAATGCACAGAGGAAAATAAAACAGAGTTAAACAAAATGTTTGGCTAAAATTCCAGGTTTCTGGTAGGTCTTGATAAAGTTTGATTGCAAACACTGAACTCTGCAACATCTATATTCAGAGGTGGAATTCACTGTAATCCCACTGCTGAAAATTGCCCAGAGGTTTTCTTCTTCAGTAACAATCTGCATTCCCATTTAAAATGGCAGGTTTTTATGGCCTGGCAGGTTGTTAAAGCAAAAAAGCTTCTTGCATGCTGCAGGCTGCTGTTACTATTGCTGTTGCTATTTCTTTTCTCTATGGTAGAACTGTTGACAGAGCAGATGATAAGTCAAAGCCCAGGTGATGATCTGGGTGTTGACAGATAAGATCAGCAGGCTTGTTGTCTCAACCCAGGCTCTGTTTATCCTATAAAATGGTGGGCTAATTTCACTGGCATTGAATATATGCTAGTGCCCTGCCATAGAGGAGCTATTACAATTCCACCTGAAAGCCTGGGCTGCTCCTCCCTTTCCCCTCTCCCTCCCACCTTTCCTCCCTCCCTGCCAGGTAAATATCAGCTGAAATGCCAGATGCAGAGATTGCTGGCTCCATGGTTTGTTTTGACCTATGTCTATTTGCTCAGAGAATTAAAATGATGCCAGTCTGCCAGCCTGCAGGTACTCCTCACTGATCGAGAAACTCTGCCTGTAAGAGTTAAAGCATATTGTTCCCTAGGCATCAGGGAAAGCCTACAGTGATAAACTAGAATAATTTGAGTCTGGAATTACACTCAATTGCATATTAAATTCTGTGTTATTCCAACACCTTTGATGACTTTACAGCGGATATAGGCTTGTTCTGCTGAAGGTAAAACCTGGCCTGTTTTCTTCTCTTTAATCACAAACACGATCTTTTGGGAACAGCAAATCATTTGCATGTCTGTGTGACAAAGAATTATTACACAGAAGACATAATTAAAAGCATCGCTTCGTAGTTCTCATTTGAGTTACTTGATTAGTTTTGTTCCCAGGTGATAACTGAGGGCTTTGCCAGGAAGGAAGCGGTGTTTTCTTACTCATCACCAGAAAGCATTTGCTGAATTATGTCAAATCTCTTACTACTATCTTCTTTGACAAATGCTTGTAATTTCTTTACTTCTCAAAAAGATATCTCCTTGAAATCAACAGCATGAGATAACTATTCCTCAAGTGCCTCCCTCACCCCACTTAATTCATCACATTGCTCTGAGATTTATACCCTTGGCGATAATCCCAGAAAGATACTCACTTGTTAATCTCAGCATTAGAAATAAACCTGAAACAACATCCAATCCCATCAGTGGTGACATTGAATAGGAAGAAGCTGCTGGAAAGGGATGAATATGTAGAGGTACTTTCTGTAAAAATTGCAAATCGTAATTACAGCTGAATGAAAAATATAAGTAGCTTGCTGAGAAGATGGATTTGCATTTTCTTAATGAATTCCCTCTGATGATATCTACGCTTCTTTCTAATGTTGTGTTACACAAATACCTGAGTGATAAGGATTTTTTACCCACACAAGCTTAGGCTTGGTGAACCAGACTCAGCATTGCTCCTAATGTCCAAAGAGGCTGAAGGAGTGGTGGGAAAAGCATCTGCCCCTCAGTGATCAACCCTGATGGAAGGGACTGGGCTTCCAGCCACCATGGTGCCAAGTATCAGCTCCAGAAAAGGTACAGCAGTGAGTTACGCATACTCTAGTAGTCTTTAGGACTCCTCTAAAGTACAGGAGACAATCACCTGGGTGATTGCCCTAACAGGTGAGATGAAGGTCTCCTGCCCTAGCTCCTGTGAAATTCGTGTGAACTTCATGCTAAGCAGAGCAGCCTAATTTTATGGTTATAAAATCATAGAATAACAGAATGGTTTGGGTTGGAAGGGACCTTAAACATCATCTAGCTCTAATCCCTCTGCCATGAGCAGAGACACCTTCCACCAGACCAGGTTGCTCCAAGCCCCATCCAGCCTGGCCTTGAACACTTCCAGGGATGATGCAGCCACAGCTTCTCATATGGGAAGTTTCTCGTATGGGAATTATCTTGTCCTTTAACTTGTGCCATCTTGCTTTAGATTCGGTGAGGCATAATTCTAGGATAAGAGGTAATGAATGTTTGTTACTGCATGGTTATCATTTATGTTTGTTATTTTATTTATAGAATTATTTTGATGTGAGTTCTGGTAAGTAATTTTCCTTCCTTTTATGAAATAAAAATGCAGGTTGAGTCTGCCTATGCTAAAAATCATAACAGTCATCTGTGTTGTTTTTTTGTTAACAAACATTGCTAACTGGAAAATTAAACTTCTTTTATTTTTCAGAACTTTACAGCAAGATCTAGCTTTGAAGTGGGGCCCAAAGCAAGAAAAAAAAACACAACAAAACCTTTAATGTTTTATCTGCAGGTTTGCTGACCAAATCCATCTGCTTTGTTTGACAAGTGATAAAGACTGGCAGGTGCTCTAATGAGCCAGCTTTGGTTGCACTTGCAGATCATCCTTTTGAAACCTGCAGCAATGTCGTTCTCCAAATAGCTGAAAGACATGATTGACCTCAATGTCAAATGTCTCACTGGATGTGTGCATGACCATTCTTGTGAGTAGGTGTAAAACACCCTTCCACATCCCCCTTGCTGCAGTTCCCTGACCCCTGCTCCTTTTTGCCCTCTACACATGAAGGCCCTGACACTGAATTTTGGGTTTTCCCTCTTCCATTCTGGGTCCAGTCTTTTCTGCCACAGGAATTCATCTGTAACAATCCACACATGAATGAAAACTTGCAAAATGGCCCATGTCACCCCCAGGGCTGTGCTACAAGGGGGGAAAGGAGCTGGTCAGTGCCCTGGTTTCTGGCAACAGAGCTTTATCATTAGAGAAGCAAGATTTATGGGAAAAGACAGCATAAAATCACAGATACCCAAGGATAACTGAGATTGGAAGGAACGTCTGAAGGTCATCTGCTCCATCCCTTGCTCAAAGCAGGCCCAGTTTCAGAGTTAGCATCTTCATTACCAACATTGTCTGAGACCAACTCATGTACTTTCATCACTCTGCTTTGTAGGTACCAGCTGGGTATATGTTTCCTTTCTCATAGTCTGCATGGCCAACATAACCAGGTTAAAATTAGAGTAATTGTTCCCAACTTGTATGTAGCTTTTCAGCTTCTATTTTTGACTTGAAGAAGGATTTCTGTACCCAGACGCTTGTTTTCTTTTTCAACTATATCAGCTAGTCTGATAAAAATATTACCTCCTCCTGCAAATCTTGCTGGTATTCTTAGACTTTCCCAACAAGAACATTATCTTCAGTGACAGTTTTGACTTAGTAGTGACCAGATAATTTTTGTCCCTGAGATTACATACATTTTATCTCAAAGAAGCTGCTGAAGCTGTTACTGGAATAAGCAGACTAATTCAGGATTCAATAATGTATGTGAATACTTAAGTGGTACAGAAATTAAGAAAGAAACCAAAGTAAAATGGCCAGTATAAAAACAGTGATTCTTTGTTTTGAATGTAGTTGAAATTTACTTGTTCCAGTTACACAGCACCCCCCCTTTTCTTTTTTTTTTTTTAATGGGGTAACAAAATTTCACACTTTTTTGCTGAAGAAGTTGACAATGTGTTTGGTTTGCCATTTGCCAAGTGATAGAGGGGAAAACTTTGGAGCACAGACTGAAAGAAACAGGTTGAGCAGACGTCAGTGGTGAAATGTTCATTGCCTAAAGTTCACTTATCTTAATTACAGTAAATGATTAAGAGACATTATTTCAATCTTATCCCTATACTGACAGTTTCCTCTTAAAAGTAAAAGCTAAACAGCTAACACAAAAGCAATGAAATTATCTTTAAATTACTCTTCACAACCAAAAATAAATTAGGAAAAAATTGCCAATTGTTAATTTTTACTGGGAATATTATGTGAAGCCTGGAGTAGACATTTTGCTACGTTGCCCTGCTGTTGCTGACATGACAAGGCACGCACCCCAAATTTTTCACTGTAGTATAGTCTTGCTGTGCTCAACCAAGTCAGAAACTTAAAAAAGCTCCAACAGTATCACCCTGAGCAATCCTTGACCCTGGCAATTACATTTTGAAATCCTTGGGGAAAGAAAGGAGGAAAAAAAAAAAGGATGAGCTGTTCAGGCTGCCCTGAAAGGAATGCAGTTTCCATCAGTACCCATTTGCATCAGTCAGTGGAAATGACCCCCAAAAAATGTTCTCAGAATTAATTGCTCGACCTTAGCTTATTGGATTAGCCACACTTCTTCCTGGTGCCATGTTAGTATTGGTTATGATTTAGACCAGTAGACCCATTCACTGTGGGCACAGTCCATCCTCCAAGGAATTCATAGTGTACAAGACAAAGGACAGGAGAAAGCACATGTTATTGGCATTTATAGGTGAGGACATGAGGCACAGAGAGGGATTAATATCTCAAGGCAGCTTGTGGCAGATTGGGAAAAGCATATAGTTAAACAGGCTTGTGTCACAAAAAGAGAATATGGTATGTCAGAAATCCCAAATTCCATAGCTCTTTCCTATGCCTCACACTGGGATTACATAAAGAGGGCCTCCAAGAAACATGGAGAGGGACTTTTTACAAAGGCATGTTGTGACTGGACAAGGGGGAATGGCTTTAAACTGACAGAGGGGAGATTTAGATTAGATATTAGGAAAAAAATCTTTCCTATGAGGGTGATGAGGTGCCGGAACAGGCTGCCCAGAGAACTTGCGGTTGCCCCATCCCTGGCAGTGCTCAAGGGCAGGTTGGACATGGCTTTGAGCAACTTGATCTATTGGAAGGTATCCCTGTCCATTGCAGGGGAGCTGGAACTACTTGATGTTCAAGGTCACTTACAACCCAAACCATTCTATGATTCTATGAGTCTATGGCTCTGTGATTAGATGAAGGAGCAACCCTGTTCCTGGAGAGAATCTGGTGCACTGGGCAAAGTTACTCCTCAAGCACAGACTTTCTTTTAAGACAATACCTCTTGAAACATCCCATCACAAAAACACGAACACCACCAGGGAAAAGTTTTTAGGGTGCACAGCAGGCCTACATAGCAGGCAACCTGCAAGTTCATGGGAAGATTGTTAAATAGGGTTTTATTGCCCATACCACCAGGTATCCCGCTGCTTCACAGTGATGGCTCCCTGAAGCCTCTCTTCCTCTCCTTTTTGCCATACCTCCTCCCTAGTGCTGACAAGGATGCTTAGACTGAAGAAAGAGTAAAGGGATTGTTATTTGCCAGAATAATGCTGTAGAATGTAATGAGTTGCCTCTTGTACATTAGAGTTCACAATCTGGAATGCTGAGGGACAAGCAAGAGCAAGCAGGGGAATGGAATTTCTTCCCCTAGTTTCCCCTCCCAAATGTTAAATTTAAACATGTTTAATAAGTGGAAAACTTATAATGCCAGTGCAGTTTTAATCCTGATGGACAATAGAAAACAAAACACATTTCTGTTCCTGGAAAATTAATGTCTGAGGGCTGGCCAGATAACCTTAACAACTTCTACCAAGCTATTTGATCAGTCAAAATCAATATCTAGAAACTTATTCAGCTGTGAAGAGAAGAGCAGTCCTATCCAGGAAAAATAATTCCTCTCAGACAAACAAAGCAACAAATGAGGAAATGAGTGGCTGAAATCACACTGCAATAAAAGTCTGATTATAAAGTTATGGCTTTAAGATCTATGAATATAATCATAGACCATATTTGTCCGAACAACAGTTGTGTTCTTCCCTTCATGTTTTGACATAAAAATCTGCTGCAAGCCATTAATATTTTGTGGCTAATCACTTGCCGTGAGCAGGAGGCACAGGCCCATGGCACAGCTACCACCCATTTGCAGCACGTCTTTGAGAAAAGGCAGCATGGGCTGTGGGATCTCAGTACAGATCCCACTGATGGTCCTGATTGAGGAGTAAAAAAAGTGTTGCCTGTAGTGGGCTGAGCACTGCACATTTCTCAACTGCACACAGGGTACCATAAAAAGGGTTACTACTTGGAGTCGTATAAGGTTAGTACATCAGACCTATGTGGAAACAGTAGTATGCTCATGTCCAAAGTATTTCTTTGAGTACTTCCTTTGTGCTACAGAGACTGGCTCACACCTCTAACCAAAAGCATATGGGATGTCCTGTTGAATTCTGCAAATGGATCAAAAGCCTCATGCTGATAAGGTCAGAGAGCATTGTTTGGTCTCTAAGCAAAATCTTTGGAAAAGAGGAATGAAATAAAAGAGATAGAAGCATATGCAGGGGCAGGGTGAGAAGGTAGGTCATGAAAGATGGACCTATGGAATGAACATACCTTTTGGAATCTGAGGGTGTAAGTATGATATATTCTGAACTCAGATCGCAGATGAGGCCTGACATACATCCAGATTTCCCTTATACACCTCATAACCTACCAAACTACAACACCGAGAGGTGTGTGTTTCAGTACCTCAGGCATTTTGTGCTCTTGCCAATTCTGCTTCAGACTTAACCTCTATAATTGCCACATATTTGCTAGAAGTATTGAGAGGTTTTTAAGCTGAAGTCCTTGGTTTAGGGCTTCATTTCTCTTGTTTCTGGTCCTTTGCAATTCAGAGATCAGCAGCTGCAGCTCTACAGCAACAATATTGTAGTTTCCTGGTTTGGTTTTGGAGAATACATTTTGACATACAAAAGCAATGCTAGAGCATGAAATGCCATATAGGAGAAATCATCACAAAATCACTTTTCTAACATTGGCTTGGCTTTGCTGCTGGTTTGTTTTGGGTTTTCTAAATAAAAATGTTTGGTGTTGAGAAGCATGCTCCATCAGTGGGCTCACCATGTAAAAAGGACTAAATCATGTATAATGGACCCATTAAACCTGCAAGTGAGGATTGAGATTTGTACTTACTGTTAAAAATATGCATAAATTTTAGGAAGTTCAGTTGCTACAGGTAGCAGTGTTTATCAGATGCTGCATGGAATGCTGTGCAAATCTGGGGGGCAGATCCTGAGTTTAGCCACAGGGTATGTGGATTCCTCAGGCAAAGCCATCAGCTCTTGCAGACTTCCTAAATATTGCAGCTAGAAGAGAAAATGAGCCAATGTTTTCTCAGAGAGAGACTCCTCATATCTACGTGACAACTCTGGGTTTCCTTGTTTTCTACCTCCTCTCCCTAATTAGCTTTTCATTTAAAGAAGAAGAAAGCTGAGCATCAGGGAAAATTGATCCTTGTGGTCCATGAGTAGGCTCAAAATGTAAGAACTACATAAAGGGACAAAGGATTTCTCTTCTAATGTAGATCAGCTGGGGATTTCTTTAATGAGACTGGTCCCAGTGAGCCACTGCCCTTTGGCCCTGTTACAGCATCCTATTGCCTTACATCTTCTGGTCCCTACTTTACACAAGTAAAAGTAGTACCGTACCTTCTCACACACAGACTTCAGATCCTCTTTCCATCTTTTAGAGAGACTAGTTTTGAAAAGAAAGCCTGCAGCTACTCAGGTAAATTCAGAACAAGAGGGAGGGAAATATTCAGAGTGGCTATAGGAAGCAGGTGCGGTGGTACCCTCAGACAGGAGACAGGCAAATTCAATTATGTGACAGACATAAGCCTGCCACTGATGTCAAGCACAGAGGTTAATGAAATAATGACAGGGGAGGATATTTGCTGATAGAGGTCTGTGGGTGAAGCATCTAGTACCAGCTCTCTTCCAGCTCACGGCACTGGTGCTCTGCTGTCCTGGGGTCCCTTGAGTAAGGCATAGTCATGATCCCCAGACTCTGCTTGGGTTCCTCTCCCCACTGGACCCTGGGGTGGCAAAAGAGCCAGCAATGCCTGGTGCTCAGCACAAGTCTGCACCTCCATCATCCAAGCCACTCTATTAGTGAAAACAAATAGCAAAATGCCTGTAACAGGGTATTTTTATTTGCTTTGGCATTAGTGGTAGTGGCACACAAGTTTTTCCCTTAGAAACAGGTATGCATGGTATTTACAACCAGTCCTGCCCCATGCGCATCACTTCTGAGAAATCAATGCAGTAGCAGGATGTTCAGTGGAAGCAGTCTAACTTTTCAAACCTGACTCTATCCACAGGCAAAGTTCATGGAGGTTGGGGACTCCCACCCTAACTGTGCAATAAACCAGCCTAGAAGGGCCTATCACAGGCTTTGACTGAGGTTTATTTCATAGCTGAGCACTTTTACCCTGACAGGTAAAATGGTCTTGAAGGAAGAAAACAATGACTAAGTATAGACTTCCACAGGAAGAGGTGCCCAGACCTTTATGCAAAAGCTGCAGCTTATTTTTTTCTTTTTTAAAAGTACCTTCAGGTCAGAACAACAAAGTTGTTCCATGCACTGATTCAGACTTTAAATGCTCTCCTGATGATGACTGCATTGCCACAACTGACCCTACTAAATAAAGGGGCTTTATTTAATGTGACCCTCAATAAATGCTATATTGTGTCCTCAAATGACAGAACTGCGCAGCCAGCCTCTTATTAGCTAACCTAATTTTTCACCTAAAGACAGTAGCGTAGTAAACGTCACATCTGTTAAGTTGGTGAGATGCTTTTCTGTTTTTCATAAAAGTTGTGTTTCGGGGGAATTAGATACGACAATCCAGATGTAGCTCATGAGTAAGAAAATGATATATTATGTAAACCATTATCCAAACAAATAGACAAACCAAATAAACCTACTTCTTTCTACATGAGTAAGCAAACTGCAGAAAGAAGGTAGCAGTGATGACAGGGTAAAGGTAGCAGAAGGAAAGATGCCTGCTATATAATACCTTGTCAACTGAAGAAGGAGACCTCCGAGTGACTGTATTTGAGCTACAAGAATTGGATATACATGTTTGCACACATATATGGAGGAGTAATGTGAACCGTGGTGAGGTCCAGTTACTTTGATGTCTACTGGAATCCCGACTGAAAAGCAAAACAAACAAGAGATGCAAATCTACATTTTTATACTCCAAAATAACCTGTTACTATAGGATTTGATCCTCTTGTGGTATAATCCCAGCTCTAATTACATAGAACAGCATTTGTGGTAGCGTCAGGACAAATATTACCTGCATTAGGTCTTGAACAAACATGAATCGAGAAATGTAGGTGTTCTCCAACTTACCACGTCCACATAATACCACTTAATTGGTTTCATTGGGGGCTATGGGCACTCAACTATTTGGAAAACTTGTGTTTTGAATGCCCTCTAGTGGCTCCTGCCGCCTGCAAGAAAACTCTCATGCTTCCTTGCTCAGAAAGCCGCCTTGGTCCCAGTGGCCTCTGGAGCAGGGCTGCAAAGGCAGGAAGGGCTGGCAAGAAGATGTGCCAGGTGAGCCAGCTCGCTGAAGGCATGGAGATGGTCTTGGGCTCCGTTTTCCTTAAAGAAGTTATAGCTCACTTATAATGACTTTTAATAATTGGTTTCATGCCTGTAGTCATTAACATTTTTGAATGTAATTTGTCATAGAGGAGCATAAACTTTCCAATTGTCTCCTGGAGAGAGGAGAGAGGGAAACACTACGAGCTGTGTTTGAATATGTCCAGCTATGGTATTTACTCCTACACTCCTTTATGTCATTTGCCTCACAGCAATTCTCTTTGGATTTTGCATAGCTCCAATTTAAAGCTTATGCCAGAAAATTAGCATTCTGGGGCAAGAAACATTCTCAGCAAAAATTGCTTCTCTCTGGGGTGTACTTGTATGCAAAGGCAGACCCAGCCTGGCTTTGTGCTGCAACCCGGGCATCTTTACTGCGCAGAGAAACCAAGCTATCTGGGGGATTTGCACCCAAAACCTGTATGCAGGCACAGTCCTCCAAGCTTTCTGAGCTGGCCCTATCAACTACTTCCAGCAGCAGATGCAAAATTAGTTTATGTATTTTAATAATTAACAGCAGTGATAAAAGTCTGCAAGGTATCTCTAACTGCAAGACCTCGTCTGCCTAAATAGTTTGTAAACTAGACCTCTGTTTTTTTCATCTGCTTTTTGATCTGATGCCTATCTTAATATAGTAATCAGCAACAAGGAGGGTGTGTTAACATGTTCCATGTGTTAGCATTGCTACAGGCGAGAAAACACTTGAACTTTGAGAGAAGAAGCAACCCAAAACCATAGAGTAAGATCAAAGTGAAATCTCTGATGAATTTTCTTTTACAGAGAGTTTCCTTCTTTTGCTCCTCACATTTTCCGAGATGTTTCAGCTTTTGGAGTCATCCTTAGCTATATTTTGGCAAAAGATGACATGGAAACACGGATACAAGCATTAAAGCAATCTCAAAAAGGAGATAATGAAGGACCAGATATGGGGACAACATTTCTTCTTCTATCAACATCAGCTGTTCCACTGCACACTTGTTTTGCATAGAGGAGCTCCAGCTGTGAAGCCAGTGCTGCAGAAGCAGCTCTGCAGGTAAGGCATGTAAGGCATCTGCACTACACACTGAAAAGGAGAGCTTCCCTGGGAGTTTGGCTTTTTCTTCTTTCAGATACCATGTGGCAACACAGATGAATCAAAGTTTGAAGGACACATCACTACACAGCTGTGCCTGCCCCTTAGCAAAGAGGATTAATCTGGCAAAACAACTATTTCCACTAAAGCCAGTTGTTTACATGCATCTGGACTGAGAGTGTAATCTTGCTGAGGCTGAGTCCGCAGGCAGAAGTGGTCGCCAAATCAGTGGATCCCAAGTGAGTACCACATAGAAGCTACCAATGGTCCATCATGATTTTGCTGGAAAAAATGGAACCAGTAAAGTAGATGTCTTAATTATGTACAAATCTTAAGGTAGAAGAAATTGGTGTTACTTTTAGCTGGGATGGGGGATTTGGAATAGAAAATTAGTCCTTTTTTCTCTGCTGTCAGCCTGACACAAAGGCAAGTCATTCTACTTCTCTGCATCAGACAGGAGTCCTGTTCTAAAAATGCATATAATTAAACTGTCTCATTCTGGAAAGGGCATGGAAATCTGCTGGGGGGTGAGGGGGAAAGTATCTAAATGCTAAATGATATCATGATCATATGGTACTATGAGGGCAGGACATAGGCTGATGCCCTGGGAAACACAAAACATGCTGTTGGTCACAGGTTTCTAATCAAAATGTTTTGATGGCTAAATAGCAAACATTTGAAGTGCACACAAGTACCTTCAAGTGAGCTGCAGCCTGAGAAGCAAATACCTGCAGTAAAATTCAAAGAAGAAATGCACTGTAGAATCCAGCAATCTGGTCAAACTATTCTAGAAGAGAACAAGGTAAAAATCAATTAAGTAGGCTATTAGTTACTTAGATTCATGTTTAACTCTAGGTATAAAATAATGACTGGAGAGGCAAATATAGCCCATGTGTGGGTCCTGAGCAGCACTCAGATCAGGTGATTCACATCATGCCATATCACATTAAGTCTTCAGATAAGTGTGGCTGCTGGTAGGAGCTAGGAGAGTTTGTGGAGGGTGGTTTTGACTGGAAAATTGGGGTTGGGCAGCCCTTGGTGGAGCATGTTAGGAGTATCTCTTGTCCTTCACCTCTCTGATAGGGTTTACAGGGCAGCTCTCAGGTATGTGAAAGCCTTGCTATGATCTTTGAAGGATTAGAGGTGTTGGTTGTGCATTTTTGTTTGACCAGAAATCCAAAGCTTGAGGGAGTGAATCCAAAAATAAGAGCTGTAGAGGCAGGAATTATTCTGGTGCTTCACTAATAGAAGTGACTGCTGAAAGCCTAGTATGTGACCTGGTTCTCTCTGTGGTTTCACCTGCATGTCTGCCGGCCTGCATTGCCATGTTAAGAGCTGATGGCCACAAAGAGCTCTGTTACATGGGGAGCTGACACAGTTATTTGGCACATGCTAAGCTGAAAATTGAAGTTTTTCCTTAACAAAACTATGAGTTTGTGTGTTTTGGGAGCTGCAAGAGACTCCTAAGATACAGGGACCATGTAGTTTAAATATTTGTTTTTTTTCCTTTCTTTAGCTATGTCCTCTGTTTCACTCAGATTTAGATTAACACTGGGATCTTTTTTCTTATTCCTGTGTGTTTGACTAATGAATGTGTCAGGCAAAGCTGTTTCAGTCATCTATAACTTAAAGAAGAAAAAAATTCCTCTAATACTCTATCATGTAGTTAATCTCAAAGTTGTCTTCTTGAATCTCACTATCTTCTTGCGTTATCATGGTGAGATTTTGATTTGCTTGTTAAAATCTAGTTTGCTAGTAACAGCCATCTGTCTAAATTTTACAACTTCTTGTTCAGATATGCTTTATTTCAGTGTTCATTTTAATTGCAGTCTGAGGTTAGCTGACAACCATTGTTTGGCTTGTCCTAGCACCTACACAAAGGCCCCACCTAGGGCTGAGGTATGAGAGAAAATAATGTATAACCTGATTCAATTGCAATGGCTTCATGTGAAAACGGTACCACTGCTGTTTTGTAAGCTTTGGTGAAACATGAGCTAATGAAGGGGGAAGTCAGACCTTTTGCTCTGATTTTTTAGAATGATACAGGGGAACGGCTTGAGAGAGAGAGATAGGGAGAGCATTATATCATATTGCAAGGTCTCTTTCCTTTGATACTCACAAAGGTAAACCTATGGTCCTTTTTTTGGGTACCTAAAGTAATTTCAAAAATGAAGAGTAAATTGGTAAGTCAGCTAGACTTTACATAATGTTTTAACTGCAAGTGTAGCTTGTGATAGACAGGCCACCTAGAGGCTCCGTTTTCCAGGGTATTTTTCTTTAGTTATGGTGAATACCAGTTTTAACTTGTCCAGGTTCAATACCTGTCAGTGTTACCTGGTGCACACAGAGTAACCCATCCTTCTACAAGGCTGCCTCTCTTTCTTGGAGCCTCAGTAGAGGATTCCATTAGTTCTCAGAAAATCTGAAATATCTTTTCTTGTACCAAATCATGATAAAGAAAAAGTAGGTATATGTACTGAAAACACTAGGCACTGCAAATAGTTTGTTTCTTTAATGCAGTTTGAGGTGTTACTTGTCTCTTAGTCTTTCAGCTTTTAAAATACCCCTTGGTTGCATTTCCAAGCTTTGTGCCTCACTTTGAGGGCAAGACATTAAATTCTTTATCTTGAAGTGCAATTAGCACTTTGAAAATAACACCTGACTCCAAATTTTCACAAAAAATAAGTCGACAAACATTGGGTACCTTCATAGGCTCATTATAGCCAGTGAGACTGGCTATATGGAACACGGTCAAAATATCTCAAAGTGCAGTATGGGCCCTTCAAGTCTACCCACTGCTAACCTGTGGGTAGTTTTCGTGCTTTTTGCATTGTGCGCTGGGTAGAAGAAAGAGAAACTTTAGGAAAGGTTATTGCTTCATGCAGTATCTTAATATCCATCTACCACCCACTGTGCATATCTAATGCACTATCTACCGCCTAGTAGAACCTGATATTGCACCATAACAAAATGTAACAGCAATTTGGAAGAAGAAAAATAAGTTCTCATCTCATGATTAAGCTCAAGTCTCCCCCCTCTCTTTGTCAGGTGGATTCACTGGAGTCCTACTTGCCCTGCTGGGTCTGAGGTGTTCACTTTTTGTTGATTCATATTTGTGATTCCTGCACTGATCCATTCTGATTTGATTTGCATTGTTTCTGGAAAGCTAAAGCTTTGTTTTTGTGAAGTTGCTTCCGTTCCCTAGACCTCAACTGATTACAGCAGAAGAGCATCTGTATGGCTGAAAAGACACTGTATACAACTGGCAAAAGAGAAAATGGGCCATGCAAACTAACCTTTGTGCTGTTATGTTTACTGTTTATGCTTACAGTTGCCCTGATAAACCATAGGTGTCAGTTGTTGGTACCAACTTGACGTAAAAGGCCTGGCAGGTGATTAGTTAATATCGCATAATCTGTTTCAGTAATTTACATATCGTCAGTAGCTGAAAAAGTGCGTATTGCAAAGTAGCTGCTCTAAGGATGCTTAATCTCTTTGTAAAGTGCTTTTGAGATCTACTGATGAAAGTTAGGTGGTATTACTATTATTATTGTTGTGTCATCAAATCTGGGCGTATACTACAAAATATTTTCTACTAGTACTCATTTGAATTTGGAGTTTAAACAGCCTGTTCTAGCCAACTTGTATTCCTTTCAAGCTTGCTTTCACAATTTTTTCCTGGCTGGGAAGCTTACAGGGTATACCTTTTATGTCTGAATTCTGCAAGCGTTTGCTTTGTAAGTCTGACAGTTGAGATGACTGTTGCACAACCAGACAACAACAACGCCATGCAAAGTGTGACAAAGCAGAGGAAGGCTGTATCGGCCTTTATACAGTGATGCATTAGGTAACAGACAGGGCTGGATAAATCATCTGTTGAACTTTCCAGCCAGAAATAAAACCCAAGTGTCTCAACTAGGTTAATGATGGGTAAGTTCTGCTGGCCCACTATTTGCTAGATTGCCCTGCTGATGGGCCATGCCTGCTGCTCTTCCTGGAGCAAAGTTCATACAAGATGCCTGAGGTCTTCATCACACTTCGTGCTTTGCATGAATGGGAAAGAGGATCCCTGTCTGCTCGGCGAAGCATTTCAAGTCCTGCACATTCAAACAGGGTAAAACATCACAATTAGCTACATATTTTAAGTCTTGCTCTTTAGGCAACAAAGTATGTGTGGAGAAGCCACAAGAGCTCTGCCAGATCCAAATAGCTGTGTTTACCGAATATGCACAAAGGTAGGAGGCAAGAAACCTGCACTGATGAGCTGGTTGGTTTCTGACACCTCCAGCAACAGAGAGCTGCAGAGGGCCTGACCAGCCGTTTAAAAGAGTACATGAGTAAGAATGTTATGTATGGGTTTTTAGTGGTGTTTTTGAAACCCATAGCAGTAGGCCACCAACATAATTTAGTTGTATTCTGAAGCTCTCTTGTATTCCCGGAACGATGCAAATCAGCCACCTTGTGTGCATCCAGAGGGTTTGACTTCTAGTTTTCACTAGAAATGATTTTTCTGTCCTTGTCAGGTAATGCCCTTTTGGAAAACTTGTCTGCCTTCCTCTTGTAATTTTTATTATCCTGATCTGAACAGCTCTCATTACATCATGTTGTCCCATGGCTCCAATAAAAGCCCTGAGGATGAGTAAGGATTTTCCAGGGGGGTTTAATGGATGAAGGCATGGATAAGAGCATGGAAATGCACACGGTGCAAAACTGAATCTACATATATTTGTAGCTGTTAGGTACATCTGTGTTGACTGCTCTTCTGGGGGGATGCGCATGCTGACAGCACTCAGGCCCTTCTCTGCGCAAAGCATCCTAGCAAAGTAGCTAATAGCTGCCCAAGTGGGGATAAACTGATCTTGGGCTTACCAGCTTTCCACACAGAGCAGCCCAGCAACCCTAGGTGCATCCTGGTTGAAGGGTAGTGTGAGGAAGTGGTTGGAGTTGCACTGAGCTACTGAACAGCACTTCCCTGGGGAAGGCTCTGGTTGCCTAGTAAGACCTGTCTCCAATGACGCCTGGAGGGTGAAAACATTCACAACCCATAGCCCATACCCCACCCTGAGAACTCCCTCTGCCTCCCGGGCTCTTCCCTTTCTGTCCACAGAGTCTTTTGGAGCCTCCTGGTAATGAAAAGTCAAGGTCTATCACATAGAAATGAGAACAACAAAGCAAAGAGGATGCCTCAGTGTTTACTCTCCTCTCTGTGGCTCTTCTGCACTGTGACTGACTTGTGAAGGAGCCTCACTCCATTCCAGGGAACCAAGGGCTGTTTATGTAAGGGGAAAAAAAAATGTGCTAGTAAAGGATTAAAGTTTTAATAGTCATAAAGGAAAAAATGCTATGTAATGAAGTATCAACACCAATTGACTAGTTTCTGCTGTTTTGACAATTGCCAGGTGTTCTGCAGTAGCATGATCTGCACCTGCCTGTGTTATTTCAGTAGCACCAAGGTGCACTCCTCCCCACTGAGCTGTCTTGTGCCTTCCAAATCTCCCCTGAGAAAGGTGGGAGCAGTTCATGTTTGGTATGTTGTCATGGAACCAGAAACCCCTTTGGGCAGATAGCTGTCGTATTTGCCTGTTTGAACAAATGCAGGAGCGCTCCTCGGCGGTTTTTGCCAGGGAGCTGGCAGCCATCTAGGGGTGTGCAAGGCTGTGTGGTGATCTGGTGGGGCTCCCCCTACCCATGCTGTGCTCCCTGGTGCTGAGGCTCAGCAGACCTGGAGCTGGGCCAGCTCCCTGAGGACCTGCGTGTGCCTGCGGTACCTTGGCCTGGTCTAATCTCTCCTGCAGGAAGAAGCACACTCCCTCCAAGGTCAGTGTGTGTGCAGAGTTCTCCCTGAGAGTGGGCACAAAGGCTTTGGTTTGTGAGTCTCCTCAGCAGAGAGGGGTCATGGAGCGTGTAGTAGCACTGCTAGCACTACTGGCTGGGCTTTAGAAGTGATCATGGCTCAAGTTCAGGAGTGTATTTGTCTCTGAATGTCCCTCATATTTGGATAACTAATCTTTAAACACAAGTATCCTTTCTTTCTGGCACTGACTTCTGTCTATAAGATCCTAAGCACTTTTGGCACATTTTCGTGGAGTTTTCACCTTTCTATCATTTATTCCATTAAATAGCCCATCAGCTATGTTTGCTCCAAGGTGCTGGTTGGGGCTGGGACGTGGATAAGAAAGAATGAGAAAAGCAGCTGATGCCGAGTCTGCATTTGTTTGGTTGTATAGCTATAATAGTCCTGTATTCTGGTAAATTTCATCACCCAATTTGTCTTTCCTCGTGCCTAATCTCCTACTCCAAACTTGACGCTTTCCCCAAGCACAGTACACCCCTTGTATTTCTGTACACCGACACCCATATGCATACTGTATTACTGAAGGCTGGAGGAAGAAGCTGTCATTCCTAATATATTTTAAGTTGCTGTTCCTAGAAAATGAGGGTGAGGTCAGACAGCAGAGCGCGGCCAACATCGTGCCTTGCTGCTGTGCAGTGGCTGTCTCCCCAGCCATCCCCCTCCCAGCAATGCTGTTTCCCTCCCTCCCTGCTCCAGCACGTGTCCTTTTGCACAGACTTATTCAGCTTACTAGACTGGCTATGGGTTGTTCCCTCATCTCCTGGGGTCAGTTTCCTGCTGAATTACTGGCTTGAATTGGTTTATCAGCCCAGCAGCCACACACCAGTGCCAGCGGGAGGGAGCAGAGGAGGTGGCTGGGGTGGATCCCCTCTTCTGAGGCGTCTGAGAGCCTCAATATCGGCCCAGCCCTATCATCTCACCACACCCTCAGATAGAAAAGCAAAGGACACTTCAGCTATTCCCAAGATAGATGTCTAGATAGATAATAACAATAGACAATAAGAACTGTGTACTGCACACAAGCATTTTTGGCAGATAACAGCAATTCGGATATCACTGTCTGAAGAGCAATGCTAGGTCTAGCTTTAACTGCATATCCATGGACACACAGGCACGTGTATCAAAGTGTCTTCCCCCTTGCCCCCCCCCTTTTCTTTCTGTTGCTCATTATTTTGATGGATAGAGACTTGTATGAATTAATTTCATTCTATTATCATACAGGTTAATATTTTCTAACTGCTGGTAATTACACTTTAGACATATGTTACTGGAAGATTGGCACATGCGTTACAATTACTGCTCCTCCCATCATTACATTTCAAAAATGCATATATATATGTTCAAATTTGGTTTTGAAATTGGATTAATCTGCTGTGTTCTTCAGCCTTGGCCCTGAATTCAGAAAGATGCACGTGTTCTTGGAGTTGTATTTTTAAGGAATAAGCTTTTCTGATAAGATTCAGCTTGTCCTGCTCTTTTTCCTCACTGAGCTGGACCAAATCTAGACACTTAAAAGTGCAGGTTTAAGTAAGCTTTGACTAAACTTCTGTAAGTGAATATTGCAGTAAATGAGACTATGGCTACCAGAGAACCTAAGTCTGCCTGCATTTTCAGGACATTAAAACATCCACAGAAGTGGCTAGCTCCTATGAAGATGTGAACTGCGGTGATACTTTGAGAGTCTTTAAAAATTGAAGCCCCTCTAGTAACTGCACCGGCAAATTGAAGGTTGGATATACATTTTTTGCTCAGTTCTTGGTCCAGGAAGCATTTAGACAAATGGGTGATCCTATTTCTATTCAACAGGGCATTTCATTTCAGTAGTACCAAAGGCAAAAAGGCTTTACTTTATGGTGGGTTTTAAGGTGGCTGAGAACTGGAGGGCATTATGATTTGCAGTCTGAAATCTCTTCTGTAATGAACTGCTTTCATGCTTGACTTTAGTAAGCATAAGACCAAATTTGGTTCTCATTTAATCTTAGTAGCTCCCAAAACCTGCTCATCTGTAGGATGAACATTCTTCACAGTTTTCAGAAATGGTCAAGTTTTCACAGGTACTGAGTTTCTCTACCCATGGCAGAACCCAGTGGTACAGGCACCCTGTAGAAGACAAAAAAGGATTTCATGGCCTGTCTCTGGCAACCAGCTACCAGCTTGTAGAGGCAGTTGGCTACCTCTCTTGCAGTGTTTCCACTGCATTATGGGGCAATAAAACAAAGCATGTTACTAAAAGGCTAAAGTCCTGCTCCAATCTTTTCGAGAGACTGCTTGAATTGTCCATAATCTTCTGTTTATCAACTATTGCTAAAGTTCATTTATTTATAACCATGACAAATAACCCTCATGTACAATCCTGCAGTGATTTATTGTGCAATTGTTTTGCATCCTTGAAACATAAAACAAGCCATCAAAGTAAGACAATGCAAGATACTAATTTTTATGAAACAGAGAAGAATTCCTTGACATGGACGATGCAAAACCTAAACCAGCTGCTCATTCATGTTATGATAAGATTTAAACTAAAGCGTTGCAGTTCTGATGAGCTTTCCATGAGAAGTGCAAGCTAGTTTATTGTAGAATAGATAATGATTATGCCACTTAATCACAATGTCATTTAGCTCTCCAGTAACTCATTATCCTGCCTTAAAGACTGGGCTGTTGCTGGGCTGCTTTGCTTTAGAGCTGGTGTCCCTCATTGACCTGTAGCCGCAGAAAGTGGCTCGTGCAATCTGATCCAGTTTCTGTTATGGAATAGAGGGTTTGATCAGGCATTTTGTGCATGATGTCAATGGTCATATTTATATCTAATCTCCACTTCTCAATCTTCCAGCCAGTCTTCTGCTCTTGTAACAGTGTGTCCAGCAGGAAGCTGAGCTGCAATTAGTACACCATAGGAAAGGCACGGAGGCTGGTACCCCTCTCTCTCAGGGACCTGGGAGATATGTCAGACTGGACCTGCTCAAAGAGCATCTGCTGTGCAACAGATTGGTGTTTTCTTTACTGGCTGTGTTTATCTTGTCTGTTCCAGTTAAACTCAGGAAGTAAGGAAAGCCATCAAATTTCTTAGGGCTTTTGTATATAAACAAGCACATTATATTCACCTAGAAACTGATGGGCAACCACTGCACTGCACAGAGGTATTAATCTAAGACAAGTTTGGGACCTTCTTTATTAGTTTTGAGGACCCTTGAATTAGAATGACTCCCTCAGACAGACCTATGTTACTTGACCAGTATGTCATATGGACATATATCAAATATTAAATGGCCTGTACGGTTATGTGGTCTCCCAGGTAGTCCAGGCACTGACCATCAGGATAAGTAAGTAAGCATGTGATGCTGATTGCATTACTGTTTATTCAGCTCCATCCCAATCCCACTGTCACACAGCAGAGCATGGGCACACTGGGAAGCCTGCTGGCATTGTTGGTATCTGTCTGTTAGCTCCTAGGTTTGTGGCCCCTTGCAGTGGGCCCCAAGTGAAGCTGTTCTTTCTCTGTCATGTGCTTTCTCTGGTGAATTCACCCTGCAGTCTTTCCCTTGAGTGGTCCTTTCCCAAGGTGTCTCTTTTTCTTGACTGTCTTGTATGCAGGACCTTAGTTATCCTTGTAACCTATCCCCCTCCATGAGGCTGGCTGAGATTGATCAGTGGGTTTAAGAGCTACTAAAGGACACACCTATGTCTCTGCTGGCAAATACAGGCACACACCCATATGAAAATACACATGAACAGGCACATTATGACCACACATGCCAATTTTCCTAGAAGCCAGATGAAAACTTTGTAGACGCTTTTTGCTCACCCTTGCTATTGCGAGCAAAGTCAGTCTCTCAAGATCCAGGAAGCTTCTACTGAAAGTGTCTGAGTTGAAAAGAATTAAATGGCTGTCTACCATTAATGTAATCAAGCTTCATCTCAGCAGGAGCTGAAACAATGTACAAACCTCTAACATTACTGGAAATCTGTGAAATGAGCATGCTGTTTCTTGGTTGTTTTGTTCTGCTTAATACCAATTGTTTAGGAAAGAAAACTTTTCTGAAAAAGGAAATCGAGAGCATTTCTCCATCCGTACTGTTGCTGCAATAACAGGAAGCAAAATTCACATATACGGAGCTTGGCAGATAAGAGCTGAATGGTAGTTTGTTTTTTATAGCTGGTGGCAAGTGATCCAAGAGAAATGCAAATCACTTGCCCTTCTAATTCATAGTGAGCTGAACCCTGAGTCCTCTGGGACTTGTGCAGGCACCAGGATGGAGATCCCCAGGGATGAGAGCTGCAGAAGACCTCTCTTGGGAACTGGTAAAGTGGCTCCAAGCTGACCAGCTCGTGGGCACAGGTTGTTGCAGCATCGTCTGTGTAAGGTGACCTGACCGCTTACAGAGGGAAGGCAGCAGTGGCTCTGAGCAGCTGGCTGTGACTTACCCAAGGTTTGCTCCAACTTCTGGTCTGTTGTTTTTCTAATGTCACGCCATCAGATAAGAGGAGTTTTCAGCTGACTGGCTGCATGAGAAGTTGTAATCCAGGCAGCCTCTCTGCTTGTTGCCTTGGCAAGGTCAGCTGGTGGTCATCTTCCATCACAAAACTCAGCAGCATCTCAAACTCTGCAACTGGTACTGCCCAGGTTGCCTTGTAAAGTGTCTGACCTGTGAGATGAAGGTTTTTGCAGCAGCAGTGCAAGGAGCAGCTGAGGGCACTGCTACTGTCTGAGGCTTTAGGACAAAGCCAGAAGCTGCATGGTTCTACCAATGCTATAAGCAGCAAAGTAATTAATAGACTTGACACTTGCATGTCTTTTGGGGGGGTTGGAGTGAGTCCTCCCTGTTATGAGACTTGCATTTCTCAGGTGGTTTCAGACTACCTGCAGACTTAGAACAAAAGTGCTCTGCTCCATTCATGCATTCCAGCTTATATGTATATATTTTGATGAGAAAAATGAGGGTTTAGGATGTCAGAGACACATTTCTAAGGCACATCAAGAACTGTGCCTCACAGCTCTCCCTGTCAGAAGCTATACAATACTTGACAGTTTCCCTTTAGGCTCCTGTGTCATGTCATTTCCCTTAAATTTTTCATCTAGTTTCTTAGGTTAGTGTGTAATGTCTTGTTCCACATTCATGTTCACAGAGCCTGGAATACTATCAGTGGATTCCATTTAATCCTTTCTTTTCACCTAGCCTGAGAGCTAATCCAGTTTTCTAACAGCACATGATTGTCAGCTAAAGCTGGCAAAGCTAAAGCATATGCTTTCTGAGTTGGGGCTTCTTCGCTAGCTGGTACTATTTGGTGTACATGAATGGTACCATGTCTGCAAAAGAAACACAAGATTACATCTTTAGCAGTAAAAAAAACCTAAAGCATTTTAAATTACTGAAGTGCATTCTGACCATTGTGCCTTCTGTGGGCTCAAGAGGCGAGCACTTACTAATTTCTGGGGCTGTAATAGTGGAGGGAGCCTTGAACAATGCCCCTGCAAATAGAGACCTGCAGGAATTTGGGATTCCTGCCCCTAACAATTTACTATTTAGGAAATAATGTACTTCTATAATGTATGTGTCTCACCAAAAAGTCCAATCATGCAGGGTGTTTTAAGGGCTGAAATTAAGCTTGATGGGGTAGCTTTATTAAACCATTCTCCTGTTGTTGCCTTGAGGCTGGGCTGCATTGCAGACATGTTTCTTGGCTTAAGTACTTTGAACGAGTTTGCCTGTCTTGACAAAGCAGAAAAAAAAGACTACTGGGTTTTTTTGTGAGATGGTGGAATACCTCAAATAGCGTACATCACGCTGTGATTCTTACCCATGTGAATTGCAGTGTTGCTTAAAACACAGAGATAGAAATCTTGTCTGAATGGGCTGTGTACATATACATGTATATATGGGCTGGCAGCAACCTGTTAGTGGCACTCTGTTCTGTCCACTTGTCAGTGGTCCTCCCAGTTGCATGCACAGTATCTGATGTGTTTCTTACTGGGGAATGCATCTTTTACTTGTCCTTCATTTATCACCATGGGTTGAAATGTTTTCCTCTCTCTCATAAACTATAGAAACAAGCTCCATTTAAATGTAACCATAAAGTGATGAGCAGCTTTATTACTAATGCTACCAGCACAGTAAGTCTTTGACCACGTGTGAAACAATGGCTGAAAATGCTGTGTTTGATATCTGGGTCATTTGAATTTCTGCCAGGTGGGGTATAACTCAGAAAGCTGGCTGTTGCAATAACACAATGTCAAGCAATGCTCACCACATCTTACCAGGGAAATACCTGCAGCTCAGCCATTTAATTGCTGTTACTTTTTAAAGTTAACTGGAAATGTGTCATCTTTAAATAATCTGTAGGAAGTATCTGAGCTGGCAGTATTGTTTATGAAAGGCAACCCTTGCAAATGTTTGGCATCTCCAGTATTCATGCTTATTGCTCATTGAGGTATAAGCACAAATAGCCACAGCAAATTGGAGCAAACAAGATGCATCCAAAATGGCTTCTGAAAGCATATGTGTTTGCAGAAATTTACACACAGACAAGTCTCTAGACATTCACTGCAAGGGAATAAGAAAAATAACAAATAAGCCCAAATCGTCACCATGGGCCTCAGCACACAACTTCAGAACAGTACCTCTTTACTAGAGAATTGTTCTTCTAGAATTACCAGTTTCTCTGCATACCCAGCTACTTGCAATTTGCTGTCTGGTGGCTAACTGTAAGCTTCAAATGACACCATCACTGAGACAAGTGCAATTAAATTGTTTTTTATAGGTCTGGGTGGCAAAAACCTGGCTGGAACTGAGTCAGCACTTCTGTGGTGATGCACAAACTGGGCAGGACCCATTGCCACTTACCACAGCGCTGAGAAACTTCAGCCAAAAACTCCAGGTGTTGACAAGGCTGGAGGACGCTTGCTGCAAGTAATGAAGAGCTTCATGAAAACAATTCTTGATTAATAAATCATTGGAAACTTTTGTAATGCCCAGTTTAATAGAATTTAAAGAAGAGAAAGGATTAAGTGAATAACAGGAAGCACCCTGCAAAAATTTCCCCCAGAACACTGTGGGCGACGGAATGAATGCGAGACAGGGAGCAGGCACGCGTTTGCAGTTGAAGAATGCATGCCTCTGAGGGGTGGAGCACACTCCTCCTCCCTGCACGGCCCACAAGCGCTGCTGGGGGAAACCGAGGCTAGCAGGGGAGCGGGTGGGCAACCTCCTCTTGCGTTTGATTCGCTAGTCACTGAGATGCATTTTAGTTCACTTCCTCCTTTCCCTCTCTCCCCCCCCGCAATAAAACCCTCCTCTGCGCTCCGAAAGTAAGGCTCTATTTGCTGGGTAGCTGCGGCAATGGGCAGGATTTTCAGAGCAATGCTTAGAAGCAGCATAAGCCAGTAACAAATGTCTTTTATAAAATGCAACGTTTCCCTGACCTACTTGAAATCAGTTCAGCGTCAGTGCAGCTGCTCAGGAAAAAAGGACTGTCTTTCCGCATAAGCTAAATTAACATTTTTATTTGAAGCATGAAACATTGACAGGAAACAACTGCTGTGGATGTAAGAGGTAGTTAACCAGAGAAAACAAGCTTGTTGCTTAAATAGGGAAGCTTGACAGAATAAGTTACCAAAAGCTCAATGATGCTTGAAAAATGCTGTGAGAATGATGATTACTTTCTGACACATAAGTGGAAGTATGATTCTTCTGAGCCACAGAGAATAATAATCTGGAGTAAATCATTCCTTCCCTTTTTAGACAAGCGCTTTCCACTGGTAAGGAGAGACAACTGTACCACAGGGAGGGGAAAATACTCTGCAAAAATCTGCATAGCACTTTGTCTTCAGATAGCAAATTTAAATTGCTTTATCAAAGAAGAGTCCTGCTAACATCTTTTTATCTAATGGTCATTAATTTTGTGGCCTTACCTGTTTTGTGGCAAAACAAATAAGTACGAACAGGTGAGACTGTTGTTACAAGAGTAGTGTAGCAGCTATGCACAAGTTCTTAAAGGTGCATGAATGAACAGAACTGCCCTGTGAACTTGGGAGTGTAACTAGCATGTCAATGGGAAAAGGAAGGGGAAAGTGATTGAATTCTCTTCCCAGCCTCTAAAATGCTGCAAATCAATGTTAATTCTTCATGATACTAATGTGATAGGAACATGGGAAAGGCTTGGCTTGCAAATAGCAGTATAGATACGTGTCCCAGACCTTGATAAAATGCTCATGTGTGTTTGCCAAGCAGCAGTGGAATCCAGTATTTTCTGTCCCCTGTGCATCTGTAGCTCCTGTTATCGTATTAAATCGAGCAATTCTGTGGGGTTAGTGTTTATCCTTGAAATACCCCTTACAATAAGGGAGTGCTAGCATTTACAGTCAGCAGGAAAGCATAAATACCAAAGGATCCCTCTCCTTCTTTTGCTTCTTCCTTTGGGGCAGTTTTTCTTTCCCTATAGGTGTGGGTACTGGGAGCTAGCAATGCTTCTGGTTTCAGCAAGCCTTGGGGAGAAAGCAAAGGTTCACGCTGTGAACCGGGTCTGGATGGACTCAGTATCCAGGATGTGCCTGGTTCCTTCAGACATACACCCCTGACACAACCCACAGCAGAACAAGTAACCTGAACATTCACTATGGGAATGTCAATAAAGGATAGGTGTAATTTCTCAAACTGTTTCCATTCCTGTCCCCCCTCCCACTGTACTCACACACATGTTAATAGCCACAAGTTAATTTTTCACCAGCTAGTAAAATTGGTTTTATATTCATTAAAATGCCAGAAAGGAGCAAAGCATTTGATGAGAAACTGAAAAACTGTAAGTTACCATAGTAGAAAAACAAAATATCTGTGCACTGACATAATTCAGTGCTGTGAGCTGAAGTATGCGTGTTTCACACTGCTACTCTTTCTTATGTCTCCTGTGAGGTATCGCAGTACAGTGCATCAGTAGCAGTTGTGTGGTACCATAGGTAGTAAAAGACAACTAACGAAAGAAACTTGAGGCACCTGAGTTAAAATACTAGTATGAATTTAAAATTATAGCACTTCATTATCAATTTTCCTTTTTTCCTGGGTAAGAAAAGAAAGGAATGAAATATTTTGCTTTTCAACCAAAGCTCCTTTGCAATTCTCAAATATACAGGTTTTCAGTAAAAAATGAAAAATTTGCTACGGATGACTTTTATGGAAAAAAGAACCCTGTATTTTGTAACCAAAACTTTTTTTTTTTCTTCATCAAGTAATAGTTGTGATATTCTTTAGCTGAAAGGGAACTTCCCATGCCCAATACCCCAACTCAAAGGTGAGTCGATATCAGTGTGAGGTTTTGTTTATTCAGAGATGTCAGGATCAGGCTTTAAGTCCGTAGAAACAAGAGGCCCTATTACTGTTTTACTTGTAGATGTGCAACTGATGGGTGTTCAACCTCCAGGAGTTTAGATGACTGAGATAAGGTTTCAGATAAACATCCAAATGTTTAGATTTTTATCTGACCCAAAGCTCTGAACCTTTAAAGGATTACCCACCTCCAGGGATAATCCTGTAGTGATTTCAACACCTGTACTGAGTCAAAGTGAATTCAGAGTCTCCTGGCCACAAGAAATGGTTTAAGCCCATCCTACTGTTTGTTTTGTACGGCTAAAACAGACTGTGTCAGATCTGAACACGATTAGCTGGGCACTCTGATTTTAAATGACTCCATCCCAGGATGACTCTGAATAGTCATCAATAGGATCACTTATTACCAAAGAAAAACAACCTGTAATGCTATGCTTCTGTGGCCTAAAAAGCAGATATGCCCTGAATGCTCTTAGGGTGAATCAGAAGCTCTAAATACCTCACAGTTTTATAGATATTATCTTCATAGATGTGGCACTGAGGGACATGGTTTTGTGGACTTGGCAGTGCTAGGCTGACGGTTGGGCTAGATTATCTTAAAGGTCTTTTCCAACCTAAACAATTCTATGATTCTACATTGGCACACAGCAAAGCTGCACTCTGTTGGTCTGCTGCCCCCAGATACAAAGCAAGGTATCTTATGAGTAGCCATTTCCATCTGTTAGCATAAGTGTATTAGACCTACTTAGAGAGAAGATATTTTGGTCCTATTCTAACATCTGCACAATGCAGAGCTCAGGGCCAGATAGGCTGTATTCTCTTCTCGTTCTCGGGTAGCAGCTTGTCCAGGTGCCCTGAGTAGCAATTGGACTTCGGGCTTCATTCAGGCTTCTCCTAAACAAAGCAGTAACTCTTACTGGGATTACTAGAATTCTTCTGGCGTATCTGATGAATTATTCTGGGTTTAGTGGTTTTTTTAGATGCTATGGCCATGCTTTGCAATAACCAGGAATTGGGAAAAAATTAAAAGAATTGTGCTTAACACTTCATACAAACCTATGCATGTGCACATATACATGTATACAGTGCATATTATTTCACCATGAATCTGAAAGTGCTTTACATATGTTAACTGATAATGCCACAAAAATCTCCTTTTCCTCATTAAAAAAATAGTCATTGGATATTGTTCTGACAACAAAATTATAGAACAGAGTCTTCCCTGAGGCTTTTTGGCAAATCCTTTAGCCTTATTTGGGCTGAGTTCCCTGTTAGCCTGAGAAGAAGGCAGAGGTTTTTTAATCAAAAGATTGCCCAGTAGACAGAACTGTTGGTGTGGGGTTTGGTGCTTTTGTGTTGATTTTGTTTGGGTTTTTTGTTTTGTGTTGGTTGGTTGTTTTGTGGGAGGAAGTTGTTGGTTTTGGTCTTTTTCTTTTACATTTCTTTTACACTCAAGAAAAAGAGAGTTCACTGTTCTTCATTTAAGAAGTTCATCTGCTGTAAATTAACAAGCAACTGGAAGCAAATACTAGCTTTGATCACTCTTCTGAAGTACAATGGTATTTAAGGAAAAGCTGATCTTATTTTAATCACTGGTTCTTCAGCTCACCTTTGTAATTAGAAGGAAAGCTTGCCTCAACAATGCTCAGGTGGAATGCACAGGAAACATATGATTAAATGGTGATTCTAAGTTTAGCGTTTCACCTCCAGAAAGCAAAACAAGTATTGAGTGCAAAGTGTCTTCCATACAATCAAAAGACATTTTAAGATTAAGCTAATTAACAATGGCATACATAATAAGCAAAGACAAAGGATGAAATAATAGTGAATTAAAGCCAGTTAGGATCTTGCAGTGGCATTCACCAGGGTTAGATTTTCATTTTCACACTAGGTCTTCTCTACAGATTTGATTTGACATTTACGGTGAGGTGAGTTTCAGAGAACTTTATCAATAAGGAAACCCAGTACAGCCTGGGTTTACTTTCCTATACTAGCCCTATGCAATCAGCCTGAAACAGAAGCTTCTCCTTGTCCTCTTGTGCATCCTACTGCTTGGTAACTTCAGACAAATGTTTTTAACAGAGTTCTGGTGGATAAATTCTCCTTAATGTGTTGTAAATCCCTGGAAGTGGAGGAGGATGTTTTCCTGGAGAGAACAAACTTGGTTTTCCTTTTAAATAAAACTGGTCTCTAGTAACTATGTTGATCTGGCTACTAGAAAGCAGACCTTCGCAAATGTATGTGTTAGAAATGTTTGGACTTAGGAAAAGTTAAGATAGATTGCACCACAAGGTCAACAGTCAACTTTTATATAAAGTCAATGGTCTGGGGAATATTTTTATTCACATTACTGTTGTTATCATAGGATGCCAACGATTTGCATGTCTGATTCATTGGTTATTTCCCCACCATCCGAAGAAAGATTTATCCCTGGTAGGAATTTAGTAAAAGTAAGGGGAGAAGTCACTGTTTTCATTATATTGCGTACTAGGCAACCAAAATGAAACTGAGAGTTCCCAGGAGTTCCTACAGTTTCTTTAGCCAACACTTTCCATACCTCTAATATTCTCACCAACCTGTTTCACCCTAGAATTTCATGTCAAGTGAAGTAAAATCCAGTGTGTCCTATCTAAAGAGTGCAAATGCGCATTGGACTTTATACTAAGCCATTCACAGCTCTCTTTTCTGAAATTATGTTGATCAAAGTCTTGCCTCATGCTTATTTGTAATTGTAGTTTGAAGGATCATCAGAAAAAAGGCCGTTTGTTAAAGTGGATTTTAGAGTCTGCACCACAAAATATGGCACACAGTCCGAACAGGCTTTCTAGAATCTGACAGATATTCAAGTCTGGAATATCTTCTTTCCCTGCTGAAAGGAATAAAACATGTAGCCTCAGTAGTCTCAGCTTTTACCTGTAAAAAATTATGGTTGAATCATGATAATGGTTGCAATGGCAAAGCATTGGTAGGAAATCAAAACCAGTTCAAAGTAGAAAGTGCTATCAACAGTAAATCTCCTGAACAACTAATTTAGGCCTTTGATAGAACACTTGAAATCTCTAGAGAGATCCAGAGAAAAATGTGAAAGTTTCTTTAGCTCAGAAGCTCTGGTTTAGATGCAGAAGCAGAGATCAAGTACATAAAAGGCAGACCAGGTATCTGGGTTTAAAATGTAAAATAGACTAAGCTCAGTTTTTCAGAATGGTTTCTCCTGTTTGGCTTCTTGATTTCAAAATTTGATGTTGATGTGACATTTTTTTTCTGAGGACAAGAATCTTTATAAAAGTCTGTTCAATTCCATTTGTTTTCATTTGCAGAAGAGCTAAATTTGGGTCCAAAGGTCCCAGGAGTGCCTCAATCTCGGCAAAAGGCAGCCAGCTTTTCCTGAGTAAGTGTGAGATCACAGTTTGGGAAAGTGAAGAAGAAAGAACTTGATGAGCCCACAGAAGGAGCAGAAACAACTTCCCTGCTACCACCTTGCTGAGTCCTCAATTCATTGTGTTCATCCTGCATCAGTGTGACTCTGAAACAAATCATGAACTTATATCAGCCAGGTACCTAATTAAAAGGACTGGAGATACTTGGCCTGGTCTGCAAGGTAAAGTAGTGGGTATTTACCTGATAATGCCGTGAAATGACACAGCAAACACGTATATTTTAGACCTTACAAATCAAACCCCAGACTGCACTGAGAGAATAGGTTTGGATGATAAAGTAGCCCATTGTTGTTACATGGGTATTTATTACCCAATGAAACCTCTGTAGCTGTTAATTGCATTAGAATGCTTATTTTAAGCCTGCTGATCAGCAGGGACCAATTACCCCAACACATGTATTGCTGCAGCATGGGTTTGATCTAACATTTTATTTATTTTTTTAAAATTTTTATAGTAATTATTTCTCTTTCTGTTACGCTCTGTCCATTTACCAGTTATGTTATTACCTGTTGCTCAGAGGCAGCCTGACACAGTAATGAGCATCTGCTCACCCAGTAAGTGATAAAATATATTAATATTTTGCACACTAGTCAGGAAAATCTAAGCTTCCTAATGTAAAATATTAAGAAAGTTGTTTTGGTAGCAGTAGTTCTTTGGCAACTCTCATTAAAACTTGATACATAGAACATCACATTTTATAGATGAGTAAAAGGAGTCTCAGAAAGGCCAGACTGTGGCAGAAGTCATGGTCTTGCTTTTTTCGTTCTCTGAGCTTGAACAGCCAGCCAAAGCAAACATAAATGCCACTCTTTTTTAGAATGGATGTTTGCAGAGCACTTACCTTGCTGACCTGTCTCCTGGGCCATCTGAGTGTAAGACAACAGCTTACACCTAATCAATTGCACATTTTTAGGGTGCATATCAGGTACCAATAAACAAATAAAATATGAGAAGTGAAAATGCAGCTGTGAGTCCCTCATACCCAGCTAGTGAAGCCAGCAGTCTAGCCATCTCTGTACTGGTAGAACAGTACTTCCTCTTACAGCTTCTCATATTATGAATGGAGTCTTAAGTATGTCTGTCTGGCAGGGGAAAGTAAGACAGAAAGACAGGGAAATAGTCAGGAATGGGAGGAAAAGGACAACAACAATGCAGTGCTTTTAAAAGGTAGGCTTGACTCCAGCTTAACTTCAAATACCTCTGAGCTGCGTGGTGGCTCAGCAGGTGGGCTGTTTTCCTAATGATATTGTGCATTGTGTTGGAGAGGCTTCTACCACTGCCACACAGCCATGCTGCTGAACACTCTGGGGAATTACCTTGGTATTTAATTTGTTATGAAAACAGTGAGTTTGACTGCAGCAAGAATAGTTTCTTCCCAAACAGTTACCAGAATCCTATTGTTGTTCTCCTTCTTGTTGACCTTTTTGCTGCTTTTGCGATTATAATAATGATTTTCCCGGCTTTGCTATCTTGAATTTATTTGATTTATATTTTGCCAGGAATTCAGAAGGGGAAAAAGCATCTCATCTCAGGCATAAGTTCTGCTAAATGATAGATTTTAGAGAAGTAATTTTTTTGAATGGAATTGTGATGGGAAAAACAAAATTTTCCTTGCTTTAAGCATTGTAATTGTATATGGCTATTAGAAACATAGAGCTTATTTTCAACCCCAGTATTGTGCTGCAACCACACAAGCTGCTCAATTGTGGTGGTTTGGGGTTTTTTATTTTATATTAAAATAAAAGTAAATATTACTTCTTTTACAGTGTAAAGGCTGTGAAAATCTTACAATGATTTTTGCCTCTGTAACTTTGTTGAGATCAGTTACTTCCTCATTTAGTTTTGTTCTTATCTGAGGGTATTTACTGGGCTTTCTGCTCTAACTGCTCCCCACATAAAATTCCCAAATTAAGAGAAAAGCCCTGAAAGAGCAGGTTACAAATCTGCTTTGTACAGCTACAAATAAGCTTTACTCAGGATCCTGTTTGCAGCAGGTCTGTGTGAAACCTCTCACTGACCTCCTGTGAGGTAAAGGTCAGGTAAGTCTGGTTTAGACCATGCTTTACCCACTTGTGTCACAGGGGACAATGGCATAGCAGGATAATTTCCAGTTCTATTCTCCTGTGTCTTCAAAGACCCAGAGTTTAATTTCACAGTGCTCAAGAAAATGGCTATCTTAGGAAGGTGTTACGTTGGCTGGTGCAGAAATTGATTTATTTTAAAATTATCTGGCTGTGAAATATGGCACCAGGGCAGCTGCAGGAGCTCCCTTTTGCCCTTTGCTAACTCTGTTGCTAACCGTGGCATTGGCACAAGGGAGTGTGTAACTTTGCCTCCTCTCCTTTCAGTCCATGTACCCCTTTGTATTTTAACAAGTCTGTCATGATATCCAATATAAAAGCAGCAAGCTAAAAGCTAGTAAAAGTGTGTGTCTATTAACTTAGACGCAGGTATGTGTAAATTTATTAAGCTATTTGGAAAGCCAACCATAATAATGAAATAATATAAAATTATTCTTATATTTCATACCATAAATGTTCTTTATTGTAGATATGACTATATTTGAGGTAACATATGCATATGAAACTATGCACCACTGTGATAAGATAACATAGTCATTACAATGCTATTTGCTGTGCTTATACAGTATTCTGATTCAGTTCCTGCACATTACTTTTCCTTTATTACTTATGGCTGTGTTAAGAATACCCAAAACAATCAACAAAACACAGAAAAGTACTATTTTTTTTAAATTTGTATATGTTATCTGTGCTCTGCAAAGCTTACATTTTAATTGCTATTTCTTATCTGCAAGGATGTACTCTTCTGCAATAAGGGCAGTGTGCCACAAGCTACTTATGAAAGTTCTATTAGGAGACAATTATTTTAATTACTATATATATGTTAAGATTACAGCACTGCTAAAAACACACTATCCATTTACAGTACAAAAAATTAACTCTCCATCCTACACCCAGTTCTCCCAAGAGAGCTTGCAATCCATAGAGACAAAGACAACCAAAGCAGCATGCAGGAGCTGAGAGATGAGTGTGGCTTCGAGAAAACACAGTCACAGTCCTGAATACATTTTATTAGGACCTAGATGAACAAACTCTAGAACTGTCCTGTTTACTGTATGTATTTTGTTCTTAAATGACAGCAATGTAAGCAAAAGAAGGCAAACTTTGCTAGTTTGCTACTACCTCTTCCAGGAACAGTGTTGTCTTGACATATTTCTGTAAACAACAATGCTATTCATTATAACTTCTTAAATTTTGCATGTAGTAGTTGTATATACTGTTCCCACTGACTCTGTACAATGGACTTTGTCCCCCATTATAGATTTTTATTCGTTTATTACCAAAGATACCAGCTCACATTAGCCTCTTTTTTTCCACAGGGTTATTTGCATGGATATTTGCAGTAGTAGATTGTAGCATAAGGCAGGGAAAATACTTCAAGAAAAGCAAGGTGCTGTAGCAGTTTAGTGAAAGAGTCCAAGCTCCACATGAAGAGGCCACAGAACTGTATTCCCTGTCATTTGTTATTTCCTTCCATTTTCCTCAGCAGCATCATCTAATACTTGTCCTTGCAGCACAGATGGAAATGACTCAGTAAATTTCCACCTGGGGAATATCAAAACCTAGACAGAGTTGAAATATTGCTGAAACAGAGAGACATAGTTAATGTAAAATCAGGAAAACTAGTCCAATGCTCGAACAGAATTAGTATGCTGGTCTTCTAGCTTCTCCCTCACACACCCCTGGGTTGCCTGAAACCCACGTTGAGCATGGGTGTTCACTTATTTCAGACTCCTGGAATTTAAGTTCATGCACTGGAAAATGAGAATGGGCTCATGGAGCCATGACTCATCCTGAGGCACAGAAGAAAACACTTTTACCAGCACTCTGGCCTTGCTCACGTTCCATTTCTCAAGGGTGGTCTTGCAGTCAACAGCTTGGAGAAAGCACTTGGATCCCTGTTGCCAGACCCTGACAGGTGGATGCTGACCCAACAAAGATTCTTCTGACAAAAAGCTCCATCCTGCAAGACCACTGAGACCTCAGGCCTTGATTTTGTAAATGGTGAAACTAAACCAAATACTACACTTCCTAATGGCTTTTTGGATGCTGTCCTCAAGATGTAAGAAAAAGCCCAAAATATTGTCTAAGCAGAAGGCTACTTCATGTCTGATGCCAAATAAAATGTTCTCAGGACTCTGGTAAGATTTCTGGGAAAGGACTTTTCTCTTCACAGAAAGATCTCAACACTGCAGAATAACTATCAGGCAGGTGGCTGCTTTGATTTTCGAGTTTCTCAGTGTTTTCTTCCTGTGCGCCCACCGGCACATGGAGTAAACAGACGTAGATGATCTGCTCAAATACCTGATTCCACAAGAGGAAAAAAGTAAGAGATGGCAATCTCTTCCCACCACCCTTTGCTGTCTTTCATCAGGGCTTTTGATACAGCAGTGCACAAGTTAAACGAGGTGGGGGAAAGCCACTTGCTTGAGACTGCGCAGGTGGGGAAGAGAAACAAACCCTGAGTCCTTAACCCAGCCTCCATCTTACGTTTTCCTCCTCATGTGCCAGCATTCAATTTAGGAGCTGCTTAGTTGCACGGTTCAAGGCCAGAGTTATCTTTCAGTTGTGTTTTTATACAGCACCTAACACAGTGAAACCCTTCTCCTTGACTGCAGCTTGGAGACATTATCACAACACAAATAGTAAATAATAATCAGGTTAAAGATGGCACTGAATTAAACCAGAGCAATATGCCTATTGGAGGCCAAATGTTACACAGTGACAGCTCGGGCAACTGGCTTTCAAAACTGAAAGAGAACATTCCTCTGCAGTAAA
Organism: Psittacus erithacus; assembly: GCA_009867235.2. Lineage (NCBI taxonomy): Eukaryota > Metazoa > Chordata > Aves > Psittaciformes > Psittacidae > Psittacus > Psittacus erithacus. The sequence goes on from WYDI02018401.1 coordinate 87,993, forward strand.
ATAAACACTGTTCTTTTTCTCTTGAGCTAGATAAAGCATTGTGTGTTTCTGATAAATCCATATGGTTTGCTTGCTTGCAGAGGAAAGCATGAAAAACAACAATTCCCCAGATTTCTTCCTCAGAAGTTGCATTATCAATAAATGCCTGTGATATCAGCTGGGTTCTTTAGCCCACACATCCGGCCAGTATCTTAATTGCAATAACTTCATGTCCTAAAAAGCCAATGCAGTGATATACAAGGGACCTGATTCCAGCCCCTAACCTCTCTGAGCCCGGAAAGTCTTTCAGCATTCCTGCAAACTTACATAAGAGAGAGAGCGCAGATAACATTGTATGCTTGCAGTTAAACATGCAGGATGCTTGTGCCCTCTTGCAGAAAGGATGAAAGAATGGCCTCTTAGGAAGTCATTCTAAATTAGAAAATGGCCTTACAACTGAAGAATTTGGAGTGCAAAACCAAGGACCCCTGGGATTGTCCGAATTGTTTTTTCAACTCTCCAAAATTACTCCATTGCACTTTTTTCTACAGTCTATGACAACCCAAAACCTACTGAATAAACAGACAAAATTCTCTGTGTGGTCTTTATATATACTGAACTAGGCCATACCAGCAGCATTATAGGAAGTGGGCAAGAGGACAGGCCTGACTTATTCTTCAGTGGAAAAGGAAATTCTCTTGACTTGAATTGTTTCTTTTAATTTGCCTTTAGAATTGGGAACTACACACCAGAACTGGGAAGTCAGCCAGATCTGAAGTCCATCCTGGGAAGGTGATAGATGTCCCTGCACATCTCTTAGGGAAGGGAAGAAACCTGTCTCTGAGTCTTTAGGGAAGTCAGTAGCAGGAGGGTGTTGTTAACACAGGTGTATTATTTTCAAAACACCTGAATTTTCAGAAGCCTTTTACAGGATGCCATACTAAAGGTTATTGAAGAAATAGACTGGAGAATTACAGTCCACATCAGAGAGTCCCCAGGGACAGGTGCTGCATCTTTATTGATAATGAAGAGGAGAGAAGGGGCTGAATGGTAAACTGCAAGTTTTCAGATAATACTAAGCATTTCTCCATAGGCAAATGCCATGCCAGTTTCAGAAGGACCACATGAGTGTACAAAAAGGTGGCAGATGAGGTCCAGGTAGGTAAATGAAAGGTAATGCATCTTTTGAAAAATAATCTAAATCATGCCTTCATGATGCTGAACTGAGGCAGCTCCAGTGCAGGAAAGAGACCTTGGTATCATCAGTGCCAGTTCTCGGAGATCATCTGTTCGATGTGCTGTGGCAGCCAGAAGAGCCAGCAAAGCACTGGCCATTGTAAGGAAAGGTGTGGATAATGACAGAAAGAGTGCCTTTTTCCTGCTACAGAAAACTGCTGTGGTAACAATGCCTGTTATACAGTTTTGTATCTCAAGGAGGGTATAGCTGGGCTAGACAAGATCTACAGAAGAACAAGGAAGACATCTCAGACTGCACTTTGGATGATAACTTATGGAGAGAGACTAAAAAAACTGAATTTTTTTAGGTGGGGATGTGAGGGAGGAGATGGTAAAAACCTACAGAATCACAAAAGTGGTAGATTAAAGGAAAGGTAAAAAGTAATTTACCAAATTCCTTAATGCTGGAACTGGGGGATGCTTGCTAAAAGTAGCAAAAAATCAGTTGAACACAGATAAAAATGTGTAATTCTCTTACCTGGGTGTCAATGAAGTTCTGGGATTTGTTTCCCCAGAAAGTTTCAGGCAGATGATATCTGTAGGTTCAGAGAGAGATCAGACAAACTCAGTGACAGCAAGTCCATTATTAAAGACCAAATGAAATTGTCCCCTATCATCCCCCCATATCCACTATGGATCTTGGATGAGAACAAGCAGAAGAGACCACAGAAAGCAAACAGAGCCATTTGCTGTATTTATTCCCTTTGTCTGAGATGCAGTATTGGGCTATATGGACTGTTGGTCTGAATAAGTATGTTTCTAGTAGAGGCAAATAAGTAGCAACTTTCAGAGCTGTAGAGGGTAAATAGACACAACTGTTAGCAATGTTTATCTAAATCTTTTAGGCTGATTTAAAAAGTTCTGCTCCACTTCACACACCTGGTAGCTCTCCAGTATTGGATTCACTGGGAGCAGCCTTTGCCATTTACTACCAGGTAAGCACGGTTTGCTTCTCTTTCTCTTATTCCTTTGCTTCTCCTTGCTGTATTGGTTGGCAGTATGAGTCGTACAGCACAGTCTCTTTGTTGTCTTGCAGCCAGAACAGCTTCTTCTGGCTTTTTGTGAGTATGAAACAAATCAAAATTTGATTTATTATTTTTCATGGATAAGGGAGATGGAAAGGTGTTAATCTGCTGACATGCAGCAGCACCGTTATATATGGTATGGCCTCATATCAAAGACTTTATGTTTAGGAGTAATAAGGGAGAGTGCTGCTGCTTCACTTAAATAGGTGTCATTTTGGTTAAATTTTCTTCTAAATTACTTTTGCATGTGTTAATGCCACTGAATTTCATGGGTATACAAAAGAATGAGTAAGTGAGGTGGCATAGCTGTACTTAAGTTAGTAATGAAGGAAGTTAATTACTACACTATTTAAGGGTAAGAAATACTTACTTGAGGAACTTTTGGAAGGGCTTGGGGTGATCACATGGGTTTTGGGGTGCTAAAGAGCGAGTGATGCTTGAGTTTGCCAAGAGAGAATATTGACTTCTGGACCTAAAGGTTCACCTTGGACTTTCCCCTAGGGCTGTAGCTTTGCTCTTTTCTGTCATTCTTAAGTTTATTATTAGCATTCCAAGGGACTTCTGCATTTTGCTGCACTCTTAGGATACTCTTCGTCTGCGTGGGACAGGTGGTACCTTACAATGTAGTCCCTCAATGCTTGCCTAGTCTCTGGAAAAGGAGCTGGGGTAAAATGTCATTGGAGGAAAACTTGAGTGTTATTTCAGTGTAACAAAAAAATTGTCTCTAGTTCTGATCATTATTTTCCTATTTTTAGCAGATGAAAGTATTGCCAGCTTTAGAAGGCTCTCACTCAACAGAAAGTGGTATCAATGTGGTCAGATCACGTTGTGAAGTCAGAGTTTGGTATTCAGTTTCCAAGCAGGAAAATTTTTCCAATTTGTTGTCTAGACAAAATAGTTCTTAAAATAATGAAATATTGTTGCAGCTGAAGGAAGCAAGTTCTTGAATTTAAATATGTCAGAACCTTGCAATATATTTTGTTTGATCTAAAGTTAACATCAAGAGCTTCTTTCTGGTTACAATGGGATGAAAATGTATTAACAATCTCTTGTTTTATGTGATTTATTACTTCTATTGTTAAGGTTTGAACCTTGTTACCACTGAAGGCTATGCGAGCCATTTAAAAAAAAAAAAGTAGATGCTTTTCCTTGCCCAGAATAGTCTGACCTTTTGTCCAAAGCTGTAAGAGCAGTGTACCTGGGCCATATATATGAACATAAGACAAAGTAGAAGATAAAATGTGCTACTAGGCCACATTTGTGCTTAGCATTGTCTTTACTTTTTACACAACTGGAATCTAAGAAATACTTCTAGTTGTTGTTAAGAAAGAATTTGCTGCTTTTTGGCAGTTGCTGTGATCTGTCAGGTGTGTGTGGTCTCTTCCCTTTCTGAGGTTGTCCTTTTGTTCTGACTTCTTTAGCCAAAGAAAAAGCAGGCTGGACAGCTTTGGTCTGTTAAATAGTCCACATTACTTACACAGCAACTCTCTTCGCTGACCCTTAACAGTTTAGTAGCTATGAACTTTAAGAGGCTCAGTCTTAATCTTCTGTCTTCAAAGGAGCCAGAGCTGCTGCAGAATGTGGCCTTTCGATTGTGGCTTTCCCTGAATTTTAGAAACCCACCTTTGTCAGGTGGTCACTTCCATGATTTTAGCTGGATGCCGACAACAGTAAAATTAACATAAATTGCATAGACTTGTCTGTGGGCTTTCATTACTCCTTGATGCATTGCTGTCCTCCTGGCACACACTCTCTCAAATAGTGTGTTAAATAGCAGACTTCTACCTAAGAGACAAAATGTTCAGAATCCTTGGATGCGTAGCCCAGAGAAAATATGCTGGCCAAGGAACGCTCTGGCTCAGGAGTACAGTGTTTGTATCTTTACTTTCAATTGAGGAAAAGTGGCATGCAAGTGATGTGATGAAACTGCACCTCATGGTTTCAGGGACTGTCTTTTTGTAATCTGCACACATCAAAACTGAACCCAAAGGAAGCTCGTTATTTAGGGAAAACTGTCATGTTCAGCAAGGCAGGACTGTTGAGCCGGTGCTCTTGGCAGATTTCTTTCTTTCCCCCACCCTGGGATAGCAGTATTCTGTTATGGTTTCACATGGGTATTGTTTCCTATTTCTTACTGTTCTCGATTTCTTTGGATCAATGTGGTCTGGGCAGGAAGCACAGAGAACTGTGGATATGGTTATGAACCAGGGCTGATTCAAAGAAGATGCACTATACTGATGTGTAAGGGTTGTGAATCCGATTCTTTCCTATTGCTCCAAGGTGCACGTGAGCATCTCTGTCATACAAAGACCTGCATACCTGTTGTGTACAAGAGATCAGTCCCGTAGAAAATATTTTTCTCACTGGGGACAGATACATGTAACTTCCTTTGGGCTTCCCTGGAGGGTTTGTTGCTCTTTCCCACCTCTGCTACAGAATGTAACAGCCACTGGGCATGGCGTAAACACAGGGATGTTCACTCATCAATCTCTGGAAGAAGTATCTAAGGTGTCAACTTACAAAAGCTTAGAAAAAAGTGGGGGAGAGTGCAAGGATCACCCTGTAAAAATAGTTTCCTTGCTGTTTCTAGACTCCAAAAGTGTAGACCAAGATGTAATTGGTAATGAACTGCACTGGAATAGTGTATGGACACTGCTTGGCTCCTGACTCCAGAAGCACTAGTGATGCATGTGCGCCTGCTGACTTCCTTTGGATACTTGCACAAACACTGGTGGCTGATGTCAGAGAAGGCTTGCAGGACCAAGCCACAAGGGCCTGTGTAGAGTTTCTGTACATTCAGAAGCCTTGACTTGGTTGCGTGACATTCTTTCATATCCTGTCCTCTCTTGCTGACCTTTCTTTCTTGTTTTCTATGTGACTGACAGCCCTTTAAAACACAAAGCAACAGGATAGTGTCAGATGGTGGGAGGAAACATTGTCTCAGTTTGGGATATCATTATTGAAACAGCTTCAAGTTATCAACAGCTTCAAGGGGCAGAAAATGCTGATATTTGTTTTTTGCCTTGCATACTACTCCCCATTCATTAATCGGTTTCTTGACTTTCTGACCCACCTTCCTGCAATAATAGTTCTATGGAAAAATCAAATATTTCTTATACTGATGTCTGTATCCCTGAGCTGAAGATTCTAAGACACTTCTGACTGTAACAAGACAGTAAATTTCCTCCCTAACAGTTTGGAAATCATGTCTTAATCTGACCATTTTACTAACTTCATCACTCATCATAGCTACTAGAACTAAAACGTAATTCTGGAAGAATTATTTGATTTTGCTGAGCATTTAGGGACCGTAGGGTTGACATAATACCATGTCCCTTGTCTCCAGAGTCATCACACTAATTCCCTGTATAAAACATCACCATAAGGGGTTTGACTGTAGTAATTAGTGTCCCAAAGCCTGTCATTTATCTAATAATCGTGAAGTTTTGTAAACATTCATTAATTACGTTCTCAGCAGTCTGGTATCTTAAATTTCGCTGTTCTAATTTGGTGCTGCAGTAGCCACTGTTTTTTAATAAGGTAATTACTAACCTCACTTTAACATTGTATAAATTGGTAGATTGCATTAAGTGGCTGCCTGATTAAACACTGTGTATGTAGTAGAGAAATTAGGTCTGAATCTGACTCCTTCAATTCTATTTTGACAACGAGGGTAATCTTGCTTTTGATTCTGTAAGTTCATCTAGGGTCTTCCCAAATGCTTCCATATGGTATTAGGGAGGAAAATAACAAAACCTGGGAACAAGAGGTTGGTAGGCAAATAAGAACTTCATTTCCTGCTCCTCCACTCCCTCCCCTCCAAGTGCTAAGGCAGAATGCAAAGTGATGACAAATTTCTCATTGAAGAGATGCTATGAGTTGAACTGCCTTAAAATGTTGCCAAGACTATAGGGAATAATGAGTATATGTGAGTAGCCCCGATGTAAAGAGAAACTAGCTTTAGGGGCATGGAGATGTGGAAAGAACAGCTTGCCCAGGAGCGGGGTCCCTCATTGTGTGACAAATGCAGTGGTGAATATGCATGTTATAATTGCAGCAACTATAGTCCTTGCCAGTTGGAGAACTATGCAGGTGAGCTATTTACAGGTAATAAGCTTGGTGTACTTTGAAGATCAGAGAATCCACCAAGCGTAACCTGTGATTGACAAAGTGGGCCATGGATAGTCCTGCCCTAAGGCCAGTAACCTGTGGTGCAGTTTCACAGTTCCTATGGGCCAGCCTGAGACCCATCATGCTCCTGCTCACTTTCTCCCATCAGTGCCTCTCTGCACTTGTATCCATACTCCATCCTTTGTGTTAGGTCTAGCAGCTGTGAAGCCAATCTGAAATTACCAGAAGTGGTGTAGTTTTCAGTCTGCTCCTAAACTGTAGCATCATATGAGGTGGAATGACATAGCTGGGGATGAGAAGGTTGCCCTTGGACTGAGTGGGTGAAACCACTAGATTGTAGTCAGGATCATCTAAAACATCTCTCTCAGAGATCCCATGTGGTGCTGAATCAGAAATGTTGATGTTTGGAAACTCCCACCGTTGCCCCTTGTTTTGTACCTGGAATAAATTTGCATTTTCAGGAGCACAGCACTACCTTCAGCTATGTCGTTAGAGCATCCTCCTTGATTGAGAAAGATTTTATTCCCGCTTGTCATATTGAAACTTGAAAACCTTGAAGAAACTTACAAACTGCCTATGAGGTTCCATAATACAAGGACAGGAGAGAAGGTAAGGCTTCAAAAATAAAATGGCATTTACATAGCTTGCCTTCCTGTGCTATTCAATAAAAGTCATATTCTAACTAGCATTTATGACTTTTAGAACTTTTGTCGTGGGGCCTCAGTGGTGGCAGAAAGCTCAGTGTTTGAATAACTACAGCAAGCAGTGTGTTCATAACAAGGCTCAAATTTCAGTCACCAATGAGCAACATTCAGATGGCAGGGACAAGGAAGGGAGATAATTGCTAAGATGTGTCTTATATATTTGAAGATTAGAAAAAGGAAATAATATGGAAGTAACAATTTAAAACACAGACCTTTAGGCAAGAATCATTTACACATTGTATTTTTATTTTTTTTTTTTTAAGGAAAAACAATATTTCTACAGGCTAAGGTACAAATAGGTGAAACTAGTAGTAGGTCAGTTGTTAACCAGATAAAGAAAAGCTGTGCTAGGATTTACTGATGTGTTTGCACCAATAGTAGTGTGGTGATGGTGATGTTTGCAGCAATGAATTTTTAACTGTCCTCATGTAAGCAGGTGATTTTGGCTACCTGTGAAATTGTTTAAATCCTACTGAAACCATGGAAAATTAATGCCTGAATTTTCTCTTATGCCACTGAAAAAAAAATTCTCCTCCAAATGCTCTGCTCCATTCCCATTTTATCCTGTGTTTTGCTACCTGAAAGTCTTCTGGCTGATCACTTTTGGTTTTCTTTATTTTTTTTCTTCTAATGTTGGATTTTTTGGTCTATATTCTACTACTATTTCCAGTACCTGATATTTCTCTTGCTGCTCCGGCTGTATCAGGGTCTTCATCCCTCTGGTGACCACAGCCTATAGATGAACCCTTACACTCAGCAAGGCCCTGTCTCCTCTTCAAACTTGTAGATTCATACAGATATCAGGTATAACCTTGTCCTGTACATTTTGTGATCTTACAGTGAAGATGACAAACAAGATGCTGAGGGCCAAGAATTGCTTTAAAGGCCTAAAAGACAAATATAATGCTAAAAGAGTGTGTAAATTTACTGTCCTCTAGTATTGACATGCTGGATGAGAGCAGAAAACTTTTCTTCTTAAATGTTGCATGAGAGCTGAAACTATCATAATGGTAGAAAAGCAAATGGGAAAGCCTTGAAAAAGCAGCTGAGAAGAGCGCATGAGTATGCTGGAACAGCAAATGCGTTGGCCAGGAGCTCTTGGAAAAAGTTAGGCTCGGGGGGTGATGACATGATGATAGCAATATAAATAAGTGAAAGGAAATTGCATGAAAGAAAGGAAGAGGGTTATCTGGATTATCTAGAAAGTGACTGAACGGAGTTTGGCCTAAAATTAAAAATGGAAAAAGAATGAGGCTAGACATAGGGGAAAAAAAAATCATAACCTTGAGCATGCCTGGAATACTGTTGAACTTTAGCAGAAGCAATGACATAGGTGGGTGAGACTAGATAGGATAAGACAATAGCAACAATAAACTAAGGAAATAATCTCTGTGGTGTGGGCAACTAGAGTGGATGACCCAACTCGTGTTTTTCCAGGCCTGGCTATCTATATATAGCTTAAGAAAGTAAGTAAATCTCATGCACTTCTCAGTGGTGGCTGGCTACGATGGCGCACTGTGGCAAGTTTCTGGTGCTTCTACTAAGTTTTACAGAGATGTGGCAGTGAGGGAAGATTGCCAGCCCAACACTTGCCAGAGGTCAGGCTGTACAAAGTACCATGAAATGGGAAAGTGATGAGCCACCAGCCATTGATGTGGCTTTCAAATCTTCCAGGCTTTGAGAATTTCAGACTGCAACTGGAATAGTTGTTGTGGATGCCTAAGTTGCCTTGAACTGGCCAAGGCTGTTTTTCACAGTTTCATCATCTTTCCACCAACTTCACTATTTGTATATCTGCTGTCTTAAAACAAACATTCTGGCTTCATTCTATCTCTAGTATGGTGATGTGGACTGTGTACCACAGCAGATGATATTAATGGGGTAGCTGCAGGCTCACTAGTATCTGTTTCACACACACTAAAAACTCCCATCTGTACATTTTTCTGTTTAGTTTTATACTCCCTAGAGTGGAATGAGAAAGAATAATGTGAAAAAATGAAGGTTATGAGAAGCATGAATTTGCCATGCTGCTTTTTTGGTTTGCTCATGATGTCAGGATTTGGGAATTTTCCTTTATTATTGAAATATGTATTAATGCAACCTTAGTCTGTTTCAGAAGAAGGACACCAAAGGAAAACATCCATTAGGAGACCTTTTGGCCCTTTCTGTTTGTCTGCGTGGGTTGTTTTTTGTTTAATTTTGTAGTGATGTGCCTATACTAGGCTAAAATGAACCTTTAAAGGAAATAACCCTAAATGTGCCTTCAGATCCATTCTGTCAGCTCATACAGGAACAGAATAGATCTTGAAATTCTCTTTCTTACAAAAAGAAGGGGTATGCATTTCTAACCTAGCAAGTTGTTTTTCCCATACTTGGCAATCAGTTAGCTCCTCAGAGAGTTGCAGTTATGTGCCAGAGGCATACCAAAAGGGAAGAAGCAAGATTTTGAAGTACTGCCAAATACTGTGCACTGTTATGCATCAAGGCACTCCCTGCACACCCGTTGGGTATTGGTGTGCAAATATTCAGGTGTTAATCATCTTACACTTACATGGCTCTTCACATGGGAAAAATACTGATCCTGTCCCCCAGTAAAGGCAGTGAGAGTTTTGCTGCTGTTTGCTGCTCAGAATAGACACCACAGATTTGAAGGAATTTCTCAGGAGAACAAAGAAAACTGAGGGCTGTCTGCAAACCTTGAGGAAGGAAGAAGTTGAAAAGCTGGCAAATACTTCACAGAATCAGTGAATGGTTGGAGGGACCTTTGGAGATTATCTAGTCCAACTCCCCCTGCTAAAGCAGATTCAGCTATAACAGTTTGCATAGGATTGCGTCCAAGAAGGTTTTGAATATCTCCAGAGAAGAAGACTTCACAATCTCTCTGGGCAGCCTTCTCCCTCACCCTCAAAGTAAGGAAGTTCTTCCTCATATTCAGATGGGACTTACTGTGTTTCAGTTTGTGCTTATTGCCCCTTATCCTGTCACTAGGCACCACTTAAAAGAGTCTGGCCCCATCCTTTTGACACCGACCCTTAAGATATTTGTATGCATTGATAAGATCCCCTCTCAGTCATCTCTTCTCCAGGCTAAACAGGCCCAGCTTTTTCAGACTTTCATCAAAAGATAGCAGAATGGATCATCTCATCATCTTTTTGGCCCTCCACTGGACCCTCTCCAGTAGTTCTTGTACTTCAGTACAGCTCTTCCAAGCCCAGAACTGGACACAGTACTCCCAGATGTGGCCTCACCAGGGCAGAGTAGAGGGAGAGGATAACTTCCCTCGACCTGCTGGCCACAGTATTGCTAATGGAGCCCAGGGTACCACTGGCCTTCTTGGCTACAAGGGCACATTGCTGGCTCAAATATGTTTCCCAAATTTCATGAAAAACAGTAATTCCACAAAAATTTTAGAACTGAAACCTGTTGTTCAGGAAAATTTTAAACCTCCTTTTGAGGAGTGTGATCTAAGCTTCAAGACATACAGAGGAGGCAGGCATCCTGGGGCCTCTGGTGTCCCAGCTGTGGCCAGCCCAGCAATGACCTGCCCTGGAGCAGGGATCTGTGCAGCCGTCAGGCTCCCAGTGCTATGTCAGGCAACCCAGCAGGAAACACCTCCAGGACCCAGTCCTCTTTGTGCTTTATCAGGAGATTGTCAAACAGACCCATTTCCCAAAGACATTTTCACTCTGAATTGCCTTTTTCCACTTTGTTTCACTGGAAAATTCCTAACATGCCCTAGCTGCTATCCAAGGACACTGGAAGAAACTGAAAGGTAGCAAGTTCAAAGCTGAGGAAAGGAACTGTTTTTCCCCTGCATGACATAATTCAACTATGAAACTCATTCCTGCAGGCTGTCACTGAGGTCAGAAATTTATCAAGATTCAGAAATGGCTGGGAATGTGTGCTGAGGATGAGCATATTTGCAATTCTGTTACATAGTGCTACAAAAGTAGGTTTGCAAGGGCTGTTTAGGATGAGCCCTTTACTGAGCTTTCATGTTGTAATGGCATGAAGTGTAATTGTATTACATATAGGTATATATTGCAGAGGCAATTTCTAGTGGTTCTCTACATGCATGTCCAGCAAGTTTTGGTGCTGGTCGTTGTAAGAGCAACTGTACTGGCTTAGAATCATAGAATCACAGAATAGTTAGGGTTGGAAAGAACCTTAAGATCAGTTAGTTCCAGTCTCCCTGCCATGGGCAGGGACACCTCCCACTAAACCATGTCTCCCAAGGCTCTGTCCAACCTGGCCTTGAACACCACCAGGGACGGAGTATTCACAGCTTCCCTGGACAACCCATTCCAATGCCTTACCACCCTCACAGTAAAGAACTTTTTCCTTATATCCAATCTAAACTTCCCATGTTTAAGTTTGAACCCGTTACCCCTTGTCCTATCACTACAGTCCCTAATGAAGAGTCCCTCCTCAGCATCCTTATA
>WYDI02018404.1:687-30017 GCA_009867235.2 Psittacus erithacus
AAAGTTAGAAACACAGTGCTGCACCAGCCACTAAGAAGGAGAAAAAATGACTGCTACTGCTGAACCCATGACAACCAGGTAAGGGACAGAGCCATAAGGGCAAGGCAGCCATTCACAGCCCTTGAGCTGTCATTGGCATTGCCTTTGCACTGCCTTAGTGCAAGCACAACTGTCCAAGGCAGTAGTCACATCTAACTGCTGCTGTGTCTATTTATTGAGTGAGAAGGTACTACTGCTGCATTGCTTTAGCTTTAAATCTTTGCATCCTTTTCATTTGTTAGATAATTTCCTCTTTTACCTGTATCCATTAGCTAACTGACATGCCAGATAATCACATTCAACTCTAACCTGTGTTACAGATGGCTTTTATAGACTTGGGCAGATTTCCTAATTGAAGTTTTTTCCCTCCCTTACCTGTAAAATCCAGAGTAGGATTTTTCTACCTGTAAAACATGAACAGTAGGCATTTTCTAACAACTTTTGCCTGCCCTGTTTATGTGGATTATAATCCCTCTGAACATGTATCTTAAAAAAAATGAACATACTTATGATAAAATTCTTTTAAATTCTACTGTCCCTAAATGCTACCAAAGTGAAACGGAATATTACAAGTCGTATTCCTGATAAGCAAAGGTTAGCAAAGTGACAGGGCATCTTAAACTCATGTTTTTTCTGTAGCAATCACTATTCTATGCATTAGAAATCCAAGGCAAGTTTTAGTGCCTACCTGTGGGCTCACACATTTCATTACTGTACACTGCCAATATATCTCTAAAGACGGGAATTTATACATTAGTGTTTTTAACTGTCTACAGGTGTATGACCCAATATGCACTTCTACTTGTGACACAGCTTTAAGCACACAAACTGTTTCAGTCATGAAAGAGCTAATTACATCCCCTTACAACCCATCTACCTTGTGTTTATCCTATAATACACAAATAATAATTTCTGAGATAAATGTTTTGATACAACTGAGTGCCTTAGAGTTTTAGTCTGAGAAGCAACAGCTGTGGGACAGAATTTACTGTTTTGGCTTGTTACAGTTTGTAATTACTAGCATGGAGGTCAGATGGAAAAACCCAAAGGATGAAAGCCAAGTCCCTGACATGTTTGAAGAGCACAGAACACAAGCAATTAACATGGGTACTGTCGCAGATTTCATTTGTAATTTTAATTAAGAACATGTCACTGGATTACATTCCAGCCTGTATTACATATGCCTGTGTTGGCTATACCTCATTCTACAGGGGTAGGACCACCCTTTGGTTTCTTATGATCCCTTTCATTTTCTTCAGTGCAACATGTCCATATTAGTCCAGTTTTTCCCAAATGTGAAACTGGCAGGTATACTAGCTCCTTAGCTGAAGAAGTATACAGTGCAAATTTTAAGTGAGACCATAAAAATGCATATCTGAAAAAATTATTCACCAAAACAAAAGGAGATGCAATATTTAAATGGACTTCCAATAATCATGTTTTACACCTTGAGTCCCTAAACTGCCTTTCATAAAGGGAAAGATGCAAGTGGATTGATAAAAAGCTCTTTTCCTACCAGCATGGTTCAGGCCTTTGGTGAGCATAACAATTACTGTAGCAGAGCTCTCCCAGCAAGGCCATCATTGGTTTACTAATACCCAATTCCTCAACTGGAACTGAGAAAAGCCATAGCACTTCTGCCAAGAACATACAAGGGAAACTGGGCTAAAATTGTCCAAAATGTTTATCACGTGGAAGCTGCTTATTCCATTCAAAACATGGATGATCCTGTTAGTATTAATGTTACAACTGGCACATCTGGTATTTGAGACTGCATCAACAGTAGAGTTGTGTAAGAAGTCATCACCTGTTTTCCTTTCAGTGTGCTCATCAGTGGGTGACAGAATGCTGCTGTCTGCCTCTATCTTCCTAAAAATTGGAAAAGCTGAAGTTAAATAAGCATCTGACCACAGTGAATTATCCAGTAGTCAGTACATTATTAATACAATTTTTTTTTACTGACAGCTTTAAGAGGGTTACCAATAACTAACAACTTCTCTCTTTCCAGCTATTGAAGCAAAGGATTTAAAGAGGAAGAGAACTACAGAAAATTGTATCATCTGGATATCAAAAGCAATGCATCCTTAAGATAATACCTGCAGAGACAACATGCAGGACTAGCACATAAACCTATCTTGCAAAATTTCTAGCAGAAAGTCAGACAGCCGCCATGAATAGCACCATCTGGCTCACCTTCCATTTCTACAACATCCTCCACCCACAAATTTGTCTCCTTACATGTAAGATTGATGCGTAACAAAGTAACTTCAATTAGAAAAAGAACTCTTAATGACATATTTAATTCCTTTCAATAATTGATTATACTTTATGGGTTTTGTTTTTTTTTTTAAAGTTAATTTTCATATCACAGATTTCTGTCCTCCTTTCTTGGACACAGATCACAATAGCTCAGCCATAAGCTGCAATATCTTACAGCTTTGATATTATAATTCTCTCAGCTGTAAGAACTCTTACTTAGGAGTAATTAGTTGTTTATCCTGTAATACACATGTAATAACTTCAGAACTCTTTTCTCTTGCAACTGCTTTTTTTTTTAATGTGTATATTAAAATATATATATATGTCTATTAAAAAAAAGGGGGGGGGGCACCACATAAATCCATTTCCATTCCTGTAAATCAGAACAAAAAGAAAAACAAGTTTCACTGCTGAAATAAAGATGACAAGACATTCTGAAATATTGAAATGACATTACCTAGGCTTAAAATTGCCAGAATATCAAAAGATTATTATTGACTTAAGCTTTTTGTTATCCTAAACTCAAAGGATCCATGATCTCTTATCCTGAAGCAGAACATGCCATTATTTTGCCACAGAGAAATATATTTAAAACACTAAATTAAACTTTAAATTAATAGTTGAGGTGAAATATTCTACTCAATGTTTTCCACAGTAATTTTGATTCAAATCAAAATAGAGTTGTCTCAAGAATATGTTTAAAAGACACATTCAAGGTGCTTTGAAGAAGCCCACCTTGACACTTCTCTGATATTGATGCTTTGTGAATTCATACCCATTATTATCTTTTCCACCAAATATTTTGCAACAGCAATTCACATGACTGAACTGCTCCTTAGGTGGAATATGTGCACAACTTCTTTGTATTGACAGGGAAGGCAACAATTTGGGAAAATTAACAAGGTTACTGCATTAGCTTTCTGCCTGTGCTGCATACATATGAGCTGCTCAGTCATCAGCCACTCAGCCTTTACAGCCCATGTTGGCAGACAAAGCCATTACTATTGTTTGCTTACTTCTGGAGCTGTGAGCTGCAGCAGTTCCAGTTTAGGTGCCCATATCCAACTAATACAACTGTTCTTATTTGTAAGAGGAACTGATGCCTATCACTTTCAAATTCACAATGGCCTTACCTTAGGCAAAGTCTACCAATTGTTGTGAAGACCTAGAAGAACAAACAATTTTGTGCAAACTATCTGGGGGAGGGAGTAAGCCAAGATCAATTGGGTAAATTCATTCAATCCCACATTTCTTTTGCTACAGAAGAGGACACAATCATCTCTCTTACACATACACACAGAGTCATGAATTACAAATGAAGTTCAGCTAAGCTGCTATTTCTCTAGACCTGTTTCTTTTCAAACAGCTTTTCAAAGCAAATAATGAAATTATTTCATATATGTGTACGCATCAGCTATTACAATGTTTTCCTTTGAATTATTATATCCATCCTAAAATACATTTTTCTCTCAATATTTCAAAACATCTGTGCAACAGTGAGAAAGGCACACTTTCTAATCTAATGAGAAAGGTACAAGCAGAGCAGATGGTACAAGCACCTTGTGATGGATGGATAAACGTAAGTCTGATCAGCCCTGTATGTCTTCAGTTAAAAGTGAGTTATATACCAGTGCTTTCTTTCATACATCAGATTGCTGGGGCAAGGGGGGAGAAAGGAGGCATCCTTATGAAGCACCCATATAATGACCTGTATTTTATTTGTCACTAAGCAGAAGTTATTTTTCAGACATTATTTGTCTCCCGCTACTTAACGTTCAAATGTAGGAGGGTAAGTTAACTGTGCCAGAAGTGATTGCTACAGATATTTTCATTTGAACTGCAGCCACCTTTTGAACGTATCAGTCATAGCAGATGTTAATATGAAATGTGTTTCGGATCAGTGGCTGTAGCCTACAGCCAATATATACTTGTAAATCAGCTTTCTGTTCCTTATTAATCATTCCCCCAAAGATAACTGGGCAGGCAATTGACTGTTTTTGCATATTCAGTAGATTTTTCTTTGCCATTGCCAATAGGCATTTGTGTTCCTGATGCAGGCAACCGACCATTAATCTTCTGTACATGGAGGTTTTGATCAGTAGACCACCAAACATTAATCTTTTGTTCATGGGGGTTTTTAATCACTTTGTATATAGGGGTAGGGATAATTGGTTTTGGATACTGTTGAAATATATTTGTCGGAATCGTTTTTTGAGGGTTGTTGCTTGTTAACAGGAACAATGGAGACGCAGTCCCTGAATAACAGACTGGATTGTTGCTAAGATAACAGCGAGAAGCCATTACAACACCACCTTAGGAGGAAAAGGCACATGTGCAGAACATACAAGGTGAAAAGTGCAAACAACTAAGTGTGTACAAAGGTGAATGAGGAAGACTTTTTACTTCATCATGAGACCCCGGCCCACGACCACCAGGAGGCACTGAGCACGGGCAAAGAACTCTTTGGCTCATTATAATATGAAGCGGGGATAGACCATAAATATGTATGAGGGGATTGCTCAACATGATACATATGTATTATTTTAGAGAATAAATGTAGAGGAGAACAACACTAAGGTACGCATGCTTTTGGAGGAGCGATCCCCCATGCGTCCAGCGCTGAATAAAGCATACCTACTTTACAACTTTAACTAGTTGTGGAGTCTGTTCCGCGCATCATTGCCAGCAAAGCCAAGCCTACAACTTCTATCGCTCTTTATGTGTTTAGGGGACACCTCTAAACTAATTCACAGCTTTTTACCTGTGTTAAATCCACAACTCTTTTAGAAATTCCACCAACATTTAGAATGTTACAGCAGGGAAGAAAAAAAAAAAACAAAACCAAACAAGGACAAATACCAAAATGTAAGAGATTTAACAAATGTCTTGTAAAACTTGTAGTAGATTCAGAGAAGGTCCCAGATTATTAGTGCAGTGCTTTAGCCACAAAAAGGTCTTCTTTCTGGGAGGTATTGTCCCTTTTTCTTGAATAATAGTGCTGTGGTTAGAAGAAATAAAGAAGGAGCAAGGCTGTTTCCCCCACAGGTTGTTTCCTTTGTGAGGAGCCCATGCATTTCAGAACATTCTGGGCAACCTCAGCACAATGTCACTGAAATATCATCAACAATGCCACTTTTTCATGCCTGACAGGAGCACACAAGGTCTCAGTGAAGATTTTTAAAGTACCATGGTTGCCAAAGCAATCTGAGGATACTGAGGTTCAAGTGAATACAGAGGGAGAATCATAATAGTGTTCAGACAAATATCTTCATCTAGAAAGCAAACTACTGTGCACTCTGTTTTCAGAGCACTCTCAACTGCTGTTCAGTTTCACCTGTCTTGCACAGCAGAAGACACAAAAGTCATCAGCATCATGAAAACCTGTATTGAAAAATAGGCGTATGACGATAATCATTGTGGGGGGAAAAAAAGCAAGATCACAGATACCAAAGTGGAGGTTGCAACCTAAGAGAACCCTACTACCCTCTAAAGGAAACAAGCTTCCTTTAACAAGGCAGGATCAGGCTTGCCGAGATGCTCTTCCACAAGCAAGTCCACCTCCCAGAGCTGACTTTTACTTGATTTTGTAGTTTATTTCTCTGCAGGGATTCTTACATCCTCAGAGAATATGAATAATTGCTGGAAAGAAATCAGATATCTCCAATTTTAGGAGAAAGGATTCCTTTTTTCTTAAATAAGTGAAAAAAAAAAAAAAAATAGAAATGTATCCAGACAAATGACATCAGTGTTCTAGGAAAGAATGGCAACACTTTAAAACATTACTTCTAAAGGCTTTTCTTACCTCTGCTGAAATGCTGATAATCTGATTAACATCCACCGATCATATTCAGGTCCTTTTTATGGCTTCCAAAAAGACTTCCAGATACTCCCCTATATACATTTTTATCTAAATGCTTGTGTTTCCCTCAACACCTGGTACAACAAGTTATATTTTATTTTTGTCTTATAGAGAAGTCATTGTGCAAGGTGACAAAATCTGTGTAGTTAGAGGAGATACTCATATTTTAATGATACCAAAAGATCCTTGAAAAAGATAATGTATCAGCCTTAGCAATTGTTAGACCATGTCTCTCAGTCATAGCTCCAACCCTGCAAGAACAGACAGAGGCTAAAGTGAGAAATGAAGTATCTCAGAATAAACTTATTTTCTACTTGAAAAAGAATGCTGAACAATTCACTTATCTTTTAGTCTGCATATTATAACAGAAATATGGATTATTTTTTTATAATTATTATTGTTTGTTTTAAGCTAAGATTGCAATTTAGCAAGTGAATACTCCACACTTTCCTCCTGACATCTCAAACAATGAAACACATGCTTTATTACCACTGCCCTTAATTCCAGCATCATAAGCTAATGGAGGCACAGAACTCTAGGATCAGCTAAAAGTGTTTATAGGATGATTCCTGATTTTAGGTCAAATAGCCTACATCCTCTTTGTTGTTATAAAACTGAAAACATACCAAATGCCTTTGAAAGAGTCATGAATGCAGGACTAGAGGGGACATCCAAAGACCATCTAGGTCATCCTCTTTCCTCACAACCAACAACACATAGCTTTTCCTAAAATAAATGAAGACTTCCTATGAAAAATACATCAGTGTTTCACTCTCCTAAGTATTAGGATTTTTATAACATTATGTCTGAATTTTCCTTGTCATAATCTCCATCCATGATTTATTGGTAGAAACTGGGAGGATCTCCCATGTCAGTCTGTAACAGCCTTTACATACTTAAGAGGCTTCTTTTCCTAAAACCAAAGAACTCATTTCTCCTGTATAGGCCGTTTCTTGTAGACCTCTCATTGTCCCTACACTTGCCAGTTACTCATTTGGTCAACAGGTTTTTTTGAAACGGAGCACCCAAAACTTGACAATACTCTGCTTTAAGCTTTACCATTCCCTGAATGATGAATAATTCTTTTGCATACGTCTTGCTAGATATTTTTTCCTTAAGGAAAATATCCCAGGATATTCACATGTTTTCATACAATGTGGCTGCCTTATGTTTCTCTTGTAAACCACTATACTCTCTGCCTTCTATTTTTTTCACATTGAGCTAGCTAGCTGGATGGGAATATTTGGCTGACCAGCTGTAGCTCCCTATTCTTGTCCTTGCTGAAGTGAAAAGGTGCGCTGCAATTCAGTTTTCATAAGGTGACTTTCTCCTTTCTTCCAACATACTGAGGGGCCCTTCCTTGTTCTGAAATGTTTTTTTGTTTTTTGGGTTTAGTTCTTTTTTTTTTTTTTTTAAGAAGGAAAAGCCCATTCTCCACAGAGATGCCATCTAGTTTTGTACTTATCACTTTAGTAGCAGTTACATGTAGTAGTCCTGTATCCACTTCTTACCAATCCATACCTTCAAAGCTGAAGTCCCTTTAGTATCAAAGGAAAGAAAAAGGAATAGACCCATACCTTGCCCCCATAGAGATATAAGGCAAAGCAGGGAAGCAGTATGCATATTAGCGTGCAGCAGGACCAACCCAAAAGGGATTCCAATGACATATTTATTCCTTCTAAGGGTATATTTCATACTACAGTTAAAAAGCCTCAAATTTTGAGCTCTATAAAAACCCTAGAACAAATTACATCAAACAGCTCGGGCAGTTTTTGTTCCAATGAGATTTGTAAAGGAAAAGGATAAAAAGATAAACTCATATTCCCATTCATATCCTTCAAAATATCGGCAAAATAGTTCTGCAGTCACCTGGTCTTTATACAGCTCGGTTGTAATTTTCTTGCACACATTTAAGTTTGCAAATATTTGTCTCTTTGCAACTGTACCAAGGTAATATATCTTATTTCTTAAATCAGGGAGGAGTGATCAGAAAGAGACTGGTAGAAGTAATGCAAAATTGATAATCAATTTTTTAGACCTGAAAAAAGTGAGCTCGATTTTCAAAAATACCAAATTTTTCACTTAGATATTCATATGGATTAAATCCTGTGCAAAGGAGAGCTTTGTTTTTAAAACATAAGTACATGTTTTCCAAGGATGTGTTTGTATTTCTTCTCCCAGTGCATTTCCATTTAAAAATCTAATTTGCAGAAAGTATGTAAAATTTCAGTTTCTACTGAATAAATGCTGCTGAATACCGAATTTACTGCTGCATAATGCCTTCCTGTAAATATCAGAATTCTTGCCACAGCCCTCAGAAATGTCGCTCTTTGGTTGTAAAGGATGCCCTACAGCTAAGCTGGGAAAGAGAAGAAAATGTTAGGATAGGACAGAAAAAGAGGCTGTGGCTACTTTTTACACTGAACTTTTGAAAGTTCTATCTGTTCTGGCTTGTGTCAACATCCTCAAAGAAGTGTAGAGTACTCTTCCTTTGAAGTCTGTCTTGGAAAGAAAATGACAGCTTTTACCAACAGGATTTCCAGCTCATCAGCATGGAAGAGCCTGCCTAAAAATAATGATAGACCTAATTTTCACTGATAATCTTTACCAGTACAGGTTTATGGAAAACTGATTTTTCTAAAAGAAGAGGCTTGGGAGGGAGGGCGCAAGTTTAATTTCTGGAAGGAACCCAAAAGCAGAGTTCTAGAAATTATTCAAACTGAGTAAGAACGGAGCAAGGATTAAGTGTGACATGAAACAATAGGACAAAATTAACAGTCATAAAACCAGTAAACACTGAAGAATGCATTGCTCATACTAAGACTATGGCAGAGATGACTCACTAGTTGAAGCCTTGTGCTCTGGTAGCAGGGGGGTGCCAACAAGTTTATATCCCAGTGCCAATCCTCTTCCTGCTGTTCAAACAAGAATACACTCTGTAGCCAGAAGCTGAGCAAAACAAGAAAACAAAACAGGTAGACACTTCCAATGAGATTTCTGAAGGGTAAAGCAATAGAACTCCAAAGTAAAAGGTCATTCACCACAACTGTTGACTGTTACAGATATAAAAACACTAGTTAAAAAAAAAACCCAGATTATCATGGTCAGTTAGAAGGAACCTGGATGATGCAGCAGAGGCTTAGTAGCCAGCATTCATCATCCCCCATGTCACACACAAGTAATCCTAATCAGACTGCTGTAGGAGTTCTTGAATATGAAAGTGTCACCTTACCCAGAAATAAAAATAACCTTCCCCGTCTCTGGTCTCACACAGTTTTGTTGCAACCCAGCAGTTTTGTGTTCCCTTCCCGACCCTCACGAAGAAGACAATAAATGCTTAGAATGAAGTCAGCCATGCTATTACAGATACTATTACTGCACACTGAGAAATCACTGGCATTCAGAAAAAGCAGAAAATGACTCACATATATTGCCAGTTGTAGCAGGAATTAGTGTTTGCTGGTAACTTGTCACTATAAAAAGATTAGAAAAAATTACAGGGTTCTCATATTCAAACTCTAGAGCTGGCTGGAGCTGCTATTGAATGTAGTTACCATGATCATCGAATCTTTGCTTTTCATGTCTTTAGAATGAGATTATTTGGATTTCACTAAATTATGGTGGCCTCATCTGTTTAATTTTCATTGCATTACTAACACATTGACCCAGAAAAGTTCTAAAGCATTCATTCCTTTGTTCCCTGCATACCAGCTCAGCTTGTGGTTCAAGCTCTTGAGCCACTTGTCACCACCTTGCTGCTAAATGCAAATTCCCTTTTCACTTTGCTGGCTCAAAAAAGTGACCAGTCAAAGCTTCCATTTTCTGCACTAGATTTCTGCACAAACCAGCAATATACTTGCAAGAGAGCACTTCTGAATCCATTTTTAAATCCTCTACTGAATTGAAAGTGTTACAAAAGTCAAACCCATCCCTTCCCCAAAAATTTGTGGTTTATATGAACACTTAGTAGGTGTGTGGATAAGCTCAACATAATCAGCATTCATTGATTTGTGGGAAGCTGCGTGGGGGAGAACCCTAATAGCACATTTGGTTCTGTAAATTCTCTCCATAAGGAAACAAAATTTTTCCCCTTTTACAAAAGGAAGTCGATAGGGTCATGAGTTATCATTTTCCCAATAAGAGGCAACATGCTTTCTAAAGTAATATTAAAATAAAAAAATAAGTAGTTCACACTCAAAATCCCAAAGAAACTTACTCAGAGGCTAAGCCTAATAGCTCCTGTGTGTAGTCAGTTTGTCTGGAACTGTAGCATTACTTAACATTTCAGCTTTTGACCGTGCCATTTAGATGCAGCTCTTAAGAAAGAGACAGTAAGAGGAGCTGTGTCCTTTCATCTCCTGATAGATCAGTGCATGGCACTGCAGAGAAGTTCAGTACATTGCACTGATCAGGAGTCAAATGGCATTACATTGTCCACTTCTCAGCTTTCAGCATGATTTCTAAGCCTCAGAAAAGAAGAAATACTTTACTGCTAGGTAGCGTTTCCTCTTCCTCCAGAGGAAACATTAAATAACTAAAAGCATTAACTATTGCATTTTGTAGCTGTTGCAGGGCTATTTAATTCCATGCAGTCGCAACAATTTCTGCTGATAGAAAATATGCTACCAGGAAAGTGGGAGAAAAATACTAGGAGATAACAGTACATGCATGCTGAAAAAAGCAAAACAAAAACATCAAAATAAAGACATGTGGAAAGTTTTACAAAAGCAAGTTGCCAGCTATTTCACAGCATATGCTACAAACCTAAGAACAGCCATCAAAATGCAGATAAACTTTTGCTGTCATATTTGTACCTAAACCTTCATTTCCCTTAAGTAAAGCATATATGGACCAGAATGTCTATAAAGACTGACTTGGGCATCTGTGTAATCTTACTAAGCTATAGTTCACAATATCTAAGTCAGTAGAGTTTTCATATAAATGATACAAGAGCAAGACTTAAAGAGAATATCTTGTTCCCTGATGTATATGGCTGATTTTCACTGAAAATCCATTAGCTTTTTAAAATAAAAAAAAAATAAAGAAAATACAAATTGTCCAATCACAACAGCATCCCAACTAGAATCACAGCAGTCTGTTTTGGCAGATTTTCACAGAAAACAGAAGGGAGTTTGAGCTTGGGCAGGGCTTGATCCACACTGACATTTAAGCGTATGAAAAAAAGACTCATCCTGCTACCTGAAGGGAAGTCAGGCTACAAGGACTCATAGGGGATGCAACTCTCTTCTCATCCTTCCCCTACAAAATCTCCAATTTCTATGATGCTCCCTCCTGTGCCATGTTGCTTCACTGTTATCCCAGTAATAGCTCAGCAAAGAGCAGATCACACAGCTACCCCTTCTACCCTTGTATCGCACCTAATAATCAGTGCTATTGTCACAGCCATTCTCACAGGTACAATCCTCATCAGCCACCTTAAATGGCTACCGTTGCACTTCATACTCATGCATCAAACAGACCATAGTTCCTGCATTTGTTTATTTATGTAATTGAGTTGTAATGCATTTGCATTACATCTCTTTTAGTAGAAATTAATGAAGTAGCAAAAAAAGAGCTAAAAAATGAACCAACTGGCAAAATTTCACCTGATAAACTCAGGAAGAGAACAGAATGCACTGGCAATTTTCAGCAAAGCTCAGCACAACTGAGGCACATGGAGATAAAAAATCTTCTTAATCTCCACTTGAAAGTTATATAGTGCTGAACTACAACAGTTAATTTGGGGGCATTAAATCCAAAGGATATTATAAAAAGGAAATATGTTTAGCTGATACAATATATGTCTTAATTTGTACACTTGCAGAGTTGGATACAGACAGCAGCGTGCATCTTTTGTGAAGTTCTCTCAGTATACAGAGGAACTCATAAATCTTAGCACTCAGAATAAGAGCGAAAAAAGAATCTGAAACAAGTTTCCTTCCTGAATGGAGGAGCTTAATCTGAGGCACATCTGTAACACCGTTTACAGGAAAATTTCAGTAACTGTGAAGATAGGTGCACTATCCAGTGCAGTTTGGGGTTTTCTGTTGTTTGGTTTTGCGTTTTTTTTCATTTTGGTTTTTTTAATCTTTCCCGTGATGCCAGGTACTTGCAGTCAATCCCATCTAATGTCTACCAAGGGAAAAGGGAAAAAGTTTCATGCAAAACAGCAGAAAAGCAATAACCTAAACCATAACAGCCTGCAGCACTGTATGTCAGAGCAGACAGGGGCACCCCTCATGAAAGGCTTGGTCAGATAGAGTTGTTTGAGAAGTAGGAAACACATGCATTCCTAATACTGTTTGGAAATACAGTGAAAAGCTGTAGAGTTGCCACTGAGTAGCAGAGATATGCCAGGCATCACCATGGGGATAAATCTAAATAGCATTACACTGCCAGCTCCTTGTGGAGGTTATAATCCCCTCCTTGGAGGTGTGGCCAAATTGTGATTAAAGCTAGAGAAAGAAGGGCCAAGAGTTGCAGTCACAGTGACACTCCCTCCAATACTTCTGGAAGCACAGATAAAAGTCACTACTTCCCCATTATACAGATTAACATTTTTTCAACCTAATAACATTGCTTGCTACAGCATGAGCTGACCTATCAAAGGTACAGAAAAGCAGAGTCTCTTGCCTGCTTTGTTCATTCCTTGGTCAGTACTCAGTGTCATGTCATCCAGTGTCATTTCCTTAGTCTCATCCAGCGCATATTCAACTTCTGGCTACTCAGTTAATGATAGTTTTACTGCTAAAAGAGCATCACAGTATCCATTGCTCACTGCGGTTTTCTGTATGTACTTGCAAAGGGGTAGCTTGAGATTCACTCTTCTACTTCCAAGGATGAATCCTGCCCATTTCACAAAATTGAAGAAGTTTGATTCTGACTGTGTACCCATACTATACCATGCATAGACGTCCAGTTTTCAAACAAAAGGGGTCTTCCTCTGCTAAGTAAGCTGCAAATGTTTCCATCAGCGCTGTCTTTGCTTCTCTGTTGTTGTTCTGTGCCTCTGTAGTCAAGATTTTACTCCTTAAAAGGCCTTTCAGGACTAAACCCATTGTACAGTCCTTCAGTAGCTCATACACATTCTAAATTCTGATGAATTCAACCCTCCCTTACAATAAGAAAAATACTAAAATTATTTAGTTGTAGGAAGAAAAACACATCATTATGAATTAGATGAATAAGATTTTAAAATAAATGTAATGCATTTTGTTTTGAATGGCCAGAAACATGTGGAAGAAAAAAAGACTTTCTCATTCCAGAAAAATCTGACCAAAACGGATAGTTGTTTAAACCAAAATACATGCCAAGCAGCTGAAGCTCAGTGATGATACAAAAAGCTCACAGCTGATAGAAGACTGTCCACATACAATTTATTTAGGAGGATCAGACTCAGTCCAGAGCAAGGAAAAGAATCAGCATCCTAGATAAAGTATCCCAATTTCTTCAGTTACTGAATGTAATCCGCGAGCCTCAGGAAAACACTGGGTTTCCAGGGGAAGTAGATACACAGGCTTAGCTGCAAAAAAAGCTTCTTTTAGAAGCCTGACCAGCATGCACATACAAACAGACATACTTTAGTAGTTGCTCTTCATCTGAGCATAGCTGCTTTCACTTGCATGGTCAATAGTCTAAGACACCCATTCACACAGAGACTCCTGCTCAAACACTAACACTCAAAATTGTAGATCACTGTCAAAAAAGCAAGGACTACTGCCCTCTTCCAAACCTGGAAATGGAAAGACAGCTGTAGCTTTGCCACTAGGGTGTGAAGGCGCAAGACACTCTTGGAAAAGGTCAGCAATTTATCAGTAAAATCATGGGGTAAGACTTTTTCCCCAAAAAAATGCTAGCAACAACCCTGAGCAACTACCAAGGCAACAAATTATCCCACTATATTTAATTTTGACTCACTGTCTGTTGTCTTGAATTAATAAAGTCCAATATTTAGCTATATTCTCTTTATTTCCTAGAGCAGGAATGCTCTCCTGTAACCCAGTTCAAAGTGATAAAAGCTTTCACAATTACAGGTAATGACTCTCAGCTGTGGGATCTTTCAGCCATCCAAACATGGTGAGAGTATTGCCCTAAAACTATAAATGAAGAACCGGCGGAGAGCAAAAGTCAAATATTTTCCCTGCTCATGAGCAATTCTGGAAGCTGTTGCGTAAACACATGACTGTTTTATACACATAGTGTGGCACATCAATATTTTAACTGGATTTGTGTTGTTTACTTTCCATATTCAAGTATCAGCAGTCTCAATACTGCATACGGTAGACAAATGTTGTTTTTAAAATATGGTATGGGAGAAAATCCAGGAGCATGATGTCATCAACAGAGGGATGAGTCTGTTCTGTTCAGGGAGGGGCAGAAAACCAGAAGTTAGAGTCATTCATACAGCAGAAGGAGCTTGGCTGTTCCTGGAGACGTGTTGCACTGCACTTACTTGCATCTGCTCAGGGGTGAATTTGCAGTCAAGGTATGTTTCTGCTTCTCTTTACTATGAAAAGATCTCATTATTTAAATTCAGTATGGTTGTTGCTTCTTGGAAAACACTCCTTGAATTCTTAATGTTTCCGGTTCAGTGACAAAAGAGCTAATGTTGTTAGTGTTCCAAGGACTCAGAGGAGGAAAATAATTATTGTTAACGGGATTTTGTAACTTGCTAGGTTTTACAGAGCAGTAGCATTTACAGAAAAGTGCTTTATTTCAAAGTTCCCAATATATCAAAGCCACGGGGCTTTTCACCTGCCACAGGTACTATCTGGTGTATGGTCTACTGAAAGGTAATGGTTCCTTCTGTCCAGAAGACATTTCGTGGGCACACATTCTTTCATCTCTTAAGAAAAAACAGAAAGTGTAAGCAGCTAACTTTGTTTTCAGCTGAAAAATTACCTATAAAATAGTGGTAAGAAACCAGAGGCAATACTTTTCTGTACATACTCATGATTTTCTCTCTGTTTATTACTTTGATTATAAGCTTTGTGGGGCAGGAAGCGTGTATGTATGTGTACCTTACACCGCTTACCTGTTCAGTCTGAGCTGATTGAGTGACAAAGAATAAACATTTGAAGCTTTTTCTTATGTTACAAAGAAGAAAAGTTTGGATGACTTTCAAACAACATTATCAGTTCCTTTCTAACACGTTTATCCAAACAAAAAAATTCAGGAGGAACATGATTTATAGAATGCTGATAAAAACGAAGAAAACCTTAGAACTGAGATTGTAATTAGGATCACACAACAAAAAGAACAAAGGCTGAAATGCATGCTATAGATTTAGCTATTCCTATGCCATTATTCAAGATCCTAAGCAGCCATCTTATTGTAAAATAACAAAATAGCCATAAACCTGAAAGAGTTCAAATAGTTTTCCATTAGCATCCTAGTTTTAATACACTGTACATACTCTTACTGATATCTCTTAATATAAGAGTATACTTTCATCTTGAATAGCTGTATATATTTTCTTAAGGAAGCTAGAAGACAGCTAGGAGAAAAATCAGTTTTTACAGCAAAGCCTCTAAGATGGAAATATCAGGATATAGGATAATATCAGTCATGATTTTTATCTTGTCTGCTGCTCTTTGAGAATTGCAATCATTAAGAAAATAATTAAGAGAAGCATCTTTGCACCTCAGAATCATTCACAGACTTCTTGTTTTCAGTGTAAATAGTGAAAACACAAAGAGAAGGTGTAAATATACCCAAGTTAATAAAGATTTCAGAATAGTCAGAGCAGAGACACCTCCAGAAAATCTTTGTCAGGTTTTCCACTGGGCCCTGTACATGCTAGAACAAGATTGAGTTACTCAGAGTTACCTGAACATTTTGTACTGACAATCCAACAAAAAACTGTCTTTCCTGCTTATTAGAGCTTCCTGAAATAAGGATCTCATTACTGCCCTGGAACACAGCTTGAAGAAATTCTCACAGCTCTGTTACATTTTGTATCTTTTCTCAGACAGAAAACAAGAGGAATTTGGGAGAATTTTAGCACATTCATTATGAAGACCTTAAAATTCATTGCTTAAGAATATCCAGTGTTTGATAGTCTGCTTTTCATGGAAAGAAGGGGGTAAAAAGCTCTTAGAAACCCAAATCCCACTGCTTTGAAAGTCACAGTAGGAAAAAAAATCATATTGCAAGTCCGGAGTAACTCATCAGAAAACAGAGCTTTGCTTTCAAAACAAATTCCTTTCCAGTAACTACGTCAACAGCAAAGGACCACCTGTGCTCATTAGCAATGCTAATCAATATAAAGTTAAAAAAAATCCCAACCCTGAGAATAAATGCCATTCAGCTAAAACTTCTGCTTTTCTTTAAAAGTCACATAAGCCAGTTTTATTGTATTGTTACTCATGGGTTTTTTTAACTCTCTCTCAGAACTCCATGTACTTGAGTTTCCCCTACCTTATCTAAAAGTTTCTTTTCCTTCCTTCTTGCATTTAGCGTACTCCATGCATCCAGCCATCATTGTGCCTCTGCCTGGCCAACATGCAGCTGCAAAAAAACATCTTACTTTAAAGTGAAGGAAAAGCTGTCCTTAGCCAGTGCTCTATAACTGGAGTAACTATGGGTGAATAAGTAGCTACTAAAGAATAACACCCTTTGGGAGCACCCTCTGGGTACTGACTCACAAGCCCAGCCACTGGCAGGCAGGTGTCTGAGCCAGCTTCTCCCCTGAAGAAGAACAGGGATGTGGGCAGGAGAGGACATCCCTGTACCATGACAGCCCTGAGGGAGGTAGGCTCAACCTCATTGGGAAAGAACAGAGGGTGAGAGCTCCACAGCAACATTAAGTTTGGACTCTGTAGACTCCTGTCTTCATCTTCACACAAAGTTGCACCTCCTAGTGATCGCCACAGTGGCGATGCATTTGATTAGAAGAGATGCTAGCGTACTGGGACTGAGGGACCCTGGCCAAGGTCCAATAACCCACTAAGTTAAATATTGGATAACAGGCACAAATTGGACACAGACAACTAAAAACCACAAGGAACGAAGTTGCCTGCTGAAAGCATGCTCACTTCAGTCTGATGATAGTGTCCAAAGCATTCAGACATTGTGACAAAGCTGCTACATCAAACCAACAAAATGCCTCAGGACTCTTGCTGCTCCCTGAAGGAATTTGGCTTACTTTTGCTGCTGCATTATATTTACCTCCTCTACATGTTAACTCCTTGACTCGATTCAGCAAGGTTGGGCTAGTTTTTGTGGCCACTGCAAACAAATCTAACCATCCAGGTTTGCAGATCCACCAGTACTGAGGTATGCCAGAGTGATGACTGTTGCAAAAAAAGCACACTTCAGACTATGGCTAATTTGCATAGAATGGAGTTGTCAAAATGCAGAAATCTGTTTCTCCCACTCATGTTATCTGAGATTTCAGGTAAACTCCACAGAAAAAGAAAGCGAGCTATGATTAGAGGTCCCAGCCTTTTTAATATTAGCAGGATTCATACATGCGTGTCTAAAGGCAGAATTGGCCATGGACGATTTTTCTCCTGCAGTGGTCCATCTTTGGCAGAAGGGAGTATGCTGCAGGCATTCTTTTTGGGGCCTGTACCCCTGTGTCTCCAGAGGTGCTTAGCCCCTTTGCAGGGTTAGATGATTTCCTATCAGCTGTCTGACTGAAAGGCACCTGCTATGGAGTACGAAACAAGGGCGGCAGGCTCCCCTCAAGAAGGGCAATGTGAGCCCTTTGCCCACACACAGAGCAAAGCAATAACCCAGACCACTATTCTGATGAGAAGAGTAAATAACCTGCTGGTAGTGGGCAGGCCAGTAAACTAGAAGTGCTTCATCAGGTCACCTGAGTGTTTCTACAAAAAGCAATTGTAAAGCCTTCCTAATTCGAAGGTGGGACCTGATCCTTGAACAAGTAAGTAAGAAGACAGAAATAATGTAGTATATATCACTAGGGTTTATGTTCACTAGATTTTATGTCACTAGGCTTAGTGCATTTCCCATCTCCTTCTCCAGCAGTCTTTCCATATAACAAGCTATATTCTACATTCTCTGTATTACATTTGGCTTCTTCTTAGATTACAAAATCCCTCAGGCAAAGCCTGTCCCTGTGCTTGCACAGCTATTGCACATTGATTATCATCGAAGCCTCCAGTCATAAGTATTACACAGACAGCATGGCAATATTTGCAGAGCCGTGCTCTGGATCCTACCTGCTACACCAGGACAAAAAACGCATTAAGTAAACAAACAGATAAAGGGACATAAAAAGTGATACAATTAAGCACACAGGCTAGATCCTCAGCTGGATTGAATGCTCACAGTGCCATCCCCATCAGCAGAGTAATAACAGTTTATAGCAGATGAGGTCTTAGATCTATTAGCAGAGATGAGCGATTTCCTCACCAGTAACCTGCTTACTAAACATGATTGCATAGCCACATCCTTTTTCTGGCTTCTTTTTCCGGCTTCTTTTTCCAGAGGGAAAGATGAAAGGCTTGTTTTCCTAGCTGTGAAAACAGGAGACAAGAAAAGAGAAGAAACTATGCAGTGGGTGTTCCCTTAACTACCACAACAAGTAAACTTTGCTATGGGACTCAAAATATGCTCCAAGTCAAATTTCAGCCTTTGTAACTGTGCAGCTTGAGCTCAATGCTGAACTTCAGCCAACGAATCTTACAACCAGTCTCGTGTCATCAGGTTATTTATTACAATGGTTTCATCTCAGTCTGTGGTATCTCAGCTTAAGGATAGATTTCTGATTTCTGTATTTCTTTCTTTAGACTGAGTCATCTAAATCAAACCTTCCAGACACTGTTTGCACTCTGCATAGCCCACCCACATGCTCCTCGTGCAGGATCTCGCTTTACCTGCCCAAGACCAGCTCAGGGATGGCTGTTCTCCTTGGCATCACCCAGAAAGGTTTGCTGTGCCTGGTCCTTCCAGCACCAAGTGCTGGAAACACGAAAACCACTTTCTCCCAGGGAAAAGAGCAAAACAGCAGGCAAATGGTTTGTGGCACTAAAGGTGACCAGGAAATGTTTGCTTTGTAGAAATTCTGTCTCCTCCATGTGCAACATGTAGACATGTGTGTAGACACACACATATACACCTACATGACAAACATAGAGATTTTCCATCACCTTGTCAGAAAAGTAAAATACATGTTTCTCTGCATAATCATGTTATCTGCGTCCTACACTTTCCTAGGGAACAATCCTACAAGGAACCACTACCACTTACTTCCTCATTCACGGATTTTTACTTTGTACAAAATGATCAACAAGTACTTTAATCAGGCATTTCTGATGTGTCCATCTATTAGGATCAAGACCATTGCATTTGTTTATTTCATCTCCTTTGCTTGGGCAAGGATCTTTTGGGTTTCTCTAGTTAATGCTGAAATTTCTAGGTCACAGTGATCTGGAACCATCCCTCACAGGCAGATTAAACAAGCAAAAGCAGTAATCTTCTCACAAGCCTTCATTCTGTGTAGACATTTACAATAGGTAACAAAGTCAAATAATAAAGAAGATGGGCTACTTTTTTCCAAGAACAAGGGCACTTGGTTTAAAACTTCAGAGCTTTCTCAAGGCTCTGCTGTTTTTCCTTTTTCATTTGCCTCTGTGAGTTACAAGTTAATTTTCAAAGCGATACTATTTCAACCTGGTTAAAGCAGTCATAATGAATCAGACATTAATGCAATTCATGAATGGCTGGGATATTGTTCACAGAAGTTTCAATTTATATCATGCTTCTTTAAGAACACCATATACAGGCACATCGCATAAGACAGGTGTGGGGTCTCACCTTCTTGCTTACACCATTCCTCTAAGAAACATCATTATCTTTTTTTATTAAGAGTCACCTTAGCCAAGAAATTCCAGCCAGCTGGCTCAACAAAACGGACTTTTTCCAGAAGTAGAAGGAATAGAAGTAACAAAGCAGAATTGGTTCTGTGTGTTTCCTACAGCATTTTGGAAACATTAGTCTTGTTCGGAAATATAAGAAGACAGCAGTGTTTTTCCTTCTGCAATAGACCTAGTCTACAAATTGGCATTTGAATCATGATTTCAGCTCATAATTGTACAGTATGAGACATCTGGAATTTCATTCTGCTACACTTTGCATCACGTACCGCTACAGACAGGTTTACTGTGTAAGTAGTTTCCACTGCACATTAGCGTGTTTTTTTAAGAAGAGTTAAATGGAACATATTAATAAGGCTTGACTTAGGATGAATGGACTCTGGTCAAACAACTTTAAAAAATCAGAGAAAAAATTGACTTTAAATACAAGAATCAAACAATCCCAAATTTTGGACTATTTTACAGTTAGGTAAAATAAGAATCCAGACTGTTTAAACTCCCTAGGTTTTATAAGATTTTTAAATTAAAATCCCAGACAGAATTCTCTTAATTTTGGTATATACCTGACTCAGGCAGGAATTTTTATTCATTGTTTATTTCGGAAAACTTTTCCCTCTTGGGAAATTAAATCTCAAAATTTAAATATTCCCTAAGATTAAATCTTCTTTTTCCTTCCTTCCCTCCCTCCCTTTGGTCATTCTGTCCTTCCATCCTTCCTTCCTTCCCAGCAGCATCATTTCTCCTCTGCTTGTTTTCTATAACACCATTATGTTCTCTCCCAGAACTCGTATCTGCTAATTTCCTCTTTACTTGTTCCTACCCTGACATCCTGCCACAAGACTTGCTGCCTGCTGCAGAAAACTGGTGTGTGCGATTCTCCACAATACTTTATGTTCTGCAGCAGTTGCAGAAGGGACGGTACACAAATTCAAACATGACATGATTAACTTAAATCAGAACATTTTTCAAAATTAACAAAGCTGGTCACAATACAAAATTTATGTTTCACATTAAAATTAGGAAGGACAGAAGGAAGAAGTGAAATTCCTATCTAGAATTAAAGAATCTTGGCATTTTTAACAAAACCAGAGCCCTGGGAATGGTTAGCATAGATTAGGGATTTTGTACAAGGCATGGACATTCTTGAGCAAGTGCCTGGGAAATAAACTGTAGTTAGTTCAGCTCATTTCATCTCTTTTTCTAGAGCTGCTCCATTTTGTAAAGATAATAAAATCTAGTTGGCCCAACAGGGTAATGGTGAACCTGGGTCTCCTGCTAAGCTGTTAACAGTCAGTATGTCTCCTCCTTCGTTCAAGATCAGAAATGGCATCTTTAAAATATTTTATGTTAAATTCTCCAAACACTTTGTGAAAAATCTCTCTTTTAAAATCAGTTTCTTTAAAAACTGTCTGGTTTGATAGTCACTTTAACAGGAAGAGATAATTCCCCTCCTCAAACATTTATTACATAGCTATAGAAGTGCATGAGCGCGGGGTGCCAGAAAGTGTGATCCATTAACTGTTGCCACTGCTCAGGCAGAAAAAGTTCTCAAATTTGTGTTAGATTGCAGAGCCACCCCGTGACAGTCCAACACCATGTGACTGCACAATCTCTGAAGGATATTTGAGGTTTGTTAGCTTTAGGTACAATAGTTCTTTGAAGAAGCTGTGGAATCTGCTAAGATTCCACTAAGGGAATCTGTCTTTTTAACTGAATTCTCACTGTGTATGTTTTTGTCAGCTCTGGCATTCTGGAGAGAGCAGATAGACATATCTTTTTGGTGACCATGAGTGCCCAAACCGTGTGTATACAGAGTGAAACCCAAATTGTTTGCACCAGACTCCAGTCAGGCTCTGACATCTCCTGTTGCCATCAAAGGGACGACAATGAGTTGATACAAAGTTTAATTCCAGAACACTGGCAAAGCATAAAAAGGAAAAAAAAAAAAAACCAAAAAACTGTAATCCAAACATTGACTGTTGTAAATCAGTTCTGTAAATCACAGAGCTTCTTAGCTGGAGGAATGTCCTGAACCTTCCAGACCTCTTAGTGTTGAAAGCCACAGGCACGTTTGTACAGTTTAATCACCACGTTGCTATCAGCATGTATTTGAATACTTCTTTCTTGCAACAGAAATACCATGTACTCCCACTTAAGAACTGTTGCTATTAGAATTTCCCTGGGTTTTCAGTGAAAAAACAGACAACATTTGGATGTTTATCAAATTTTTATCTGCTGTGACTATTGAGGTAATCGCAATACAGTCCATAATTCACTATAGTTATTCACACACACTCACACCATTACAGATACATACATCTGGTTTTGAGCTTCTCTCTGTGATATACAGATTGTGGTAATTTTTAACCATGATATCTGAAACTGACTTCTTTCCAACTGCAAATGCCTTGTGTAATGGCTAAGTCGGGAGCAGATGTATGAAAATAATATGAAATGATTGTCCCAGCTGCTCAAGCAACAGCCTAGCAGGACATGTTTGACCTAGGAAGGACAAGGGAAAATGGCTTTCTGAAGTTTATCCTTTAAGAAGTAAATCATGTTCCGGGATAGGCTTCTCGCTGAGAAGGGAACTCAGCAGTGCTTGCACTGCTGAACTCTGCTTTTAAGAGTTAAAAGAGTATGGGGAAAACAAAACAAACAAAACAAAACACAAACCCTACCTATTCTTTTACTAAATGCACCCTGCCATTTAGGCAATGAGTGTCATGTCATGCTTGTATTGCCCTTCATGACAACAGTCAGTGATGCTGGGGATTATTCACTGGTATGGTCCGTAAGAAAAGTTTTTCAGGATGTTGAAATCTGAGTTTATAGTTTAGTGTAGATTTCGGGATATGTCTACAGCTGTTGTCAGAGGTTCTAAATTAAATGGAGGCCTTAAGAAGGCCACATGATAGAGATGCTAACTTGAACAACCTGAAGAAATATCATATCCTCTGTGTTCTACCTGCTTGAAATTAAAGCTGTAATTTCACTTGAACATTATACAGTTAATCAAACTTTCTAGCCCATTATGTTGTCAGAGCCCAACATCCTGTTTACTTAGCAAAGCTATCTCTGGTGGCATTAGGGGAACACAAGACACACTTATATAAAGGACAGATTCTGCTTGCAGTATCCTCTGAACTAAGGACTCCTCTGCTTGCACAGTTATCAGTGTATGGCTCAGCAATAGGAAAAGTAGTAGTGACTGAAACATTTCCAGCTGTTTGTGGGGATGGTTTTGTAGTGGCAGATGTGTTTTTAAGACATAATATGACAATTTAGAGCATCTACATTTTTGCAAAATGCAACAGAGATTTAATTAACTCCAGAGTAAAATAATCAATTACCTGTAGGATAAGAAATGAAGCAAGCAGCAGCTGTCAAATAAATAGTTACTGGACTCTGGGACAGCAACCTTCTAATCTTTGCTATCAGAGACAGGCTTTTCTCAGAGGCTGTACTTGCAAAAGACTGATGAAAATGTGCAAGAAATGATGCATTATTGCAAATATCCTGCACAACACTGTAAACATGATAGAGATTGGAGGCACTGGAGGTGTCAAATCTCTGTCTTTTTTTAAATGGCTGTTACAATGTTCTTAAGGTGCTAAAAGCAAAGTGCTTTCAGGGCGCAGAGCCAGTTCATCTGAAAGGCAAATTTCTCCATTAAGTATTTAGTGCACAAAGGGAGCAAAACCTGCAAAATTTGGCCATTAGACCTTCACATTTTGCCTAGTCATCAGAGCTTAGAGGAGCTACCCAGGGAAAACAGCATTTCTTTTTCAAAAGAGCATTTTGGAAAAAAAACATTTTATGTATCTGACAAAACTTTTGGCCACTAGTAACACTTAAAACCAGGTAATTATAAAATACTCTTAAGAATGCTACAGAGTGGGTGTCATACTCGTCCTTCACAAGGCACATCCCTTGTTAAGAAATGCCTGAAATAAATAGAAAACTAAGCTGCTCTCTAGGCAGCCTTCATCATGAATGATCATATATCACAGAAACCCCCCATTTGGAGTACAAAACTAGGGAGGGCTCGGGTCTGCTGTCCTTTATCCTTGCAGATTAGACTGTACAGGTTAACATCATGACTGTGTATCCACACTCTTAAAAATTTCACTGTTTGCTCCACCAAACCACATTATAGGGGTTAACATTGTAACATTATAACAGCCTGAAAGTTTATTTCTTATAGACTCCACCTCTTGTCCCTGAGGACTAAATTAGCAAGGTTAACATTATGACATTATGATAACCTCAGTATATATTGATTACAGATTTCACACCTTGTTTCTGCATATAACCAAACATATAGCCAAAGTCACAACAGCTTAAGATGTGCATTATGAAGTCCCTCCCTTGCTCCCAGAGAGAAGATTGCTGGAGTTAGCACTGCAATAATCTGAATACTTATTATACATTTCAGGCCTTGTCCTTGCAAAACACCTAACTGAGACCATCATAATAGCTTAAGTTATCCACTACATCTAAGCATACAAGCAAAAGTTTAGCATAGTCTGAGCGAAGATTAACACCACTAGTGGTGATACTAATGGAATCATGAGTCCAGTAGCTGTAGGGGTTCGTACAGATTCAAAATGGGTTGTGGAAAACATTCACTTGGTGCAGCGTGGGCATTTCCCCATTTGGAAAGTAAAGTAATGAATTCATCAAATGGCATAGCTGACACCCATTAACAGCATTAACTGAGCTCTGAGCTGTTCTTTTCCTTTGCCCTTCTATTGCTTAGCTCACAGCTCTTGATCCTTAAAGGGCTTTTTGCCCCATTTCATCATATATAAGGAAGAAGTTCTTTACTGTGAGGGTGGTGAGGCACTGGAACAGGTTGCCCAAACAAGCTGTGAATGCTCCATCCCTGGCGATATCCAAGGCCAGGCTGGATGGACTCTTGGGTGACATGGTTTAGTGTGAGGCATCCCTGCCCATGCAGGGGTGTTGGAACAAGATGATCTTAAAGTCCCTTCCAACCCATTCTAAGATTCTATGATATCCTGCTTCTTTTCTTCCAAGACATATCGTAGGCCACAGCAAGTATGGTTGTAACATAGAAATTTTCATTCCACACGACACTTATTTCAAGATTAACTACACCCCTGGGCTCTAGGCATTATCTTCAGCTTGCTGATAATCGCAGACCTGTTTTAGGGTACCCTGTAGCCTCCTACTCTCTAAACCTTGCCATTTGTGCCCAATGCTATTAGCAAAAAATATTCTGGAACAACACAAGACAATGACTGACAATGTTTTTAGCGACTGTCAAGGAGGAGGTAACTAACAGTAGGAGGTGAACTCCAGCAGGGACAAATTCAGCCCCTACAGGAGTCCTTCATAATCAGTAATGATAGATTGCTTCAGCTGGGCAGTGTTTCAATCAAAACTGGAAGATAGAAGTTTTTTCAGAGTCGTAGCTGAGACATGAGGCCTGTCTTCCATTGCACAGAAAGTATTTGTAGACAGTGTATGAAGATGTCACATTTATTTTCACTGAAGTGTGATAAGCAAATGGCAAATCATGCCCTTTTCAAAACTGTGGCTATGTCAATCATAATTTATTCAATAAGCACATACTTTTAATGAGTTCCCTGTGCTATAGAAAATAGCACCAAGCACATCATTTTAATAGGGTTTGTAAATAGACCATTAGCACATTTCACCTTATTCACTCCCACATTTCTACAAATGCTTTATAGAAGAGCTTGGACCAACAGCTAAGGACCAAGAAGGCAGGTCAGCGGAAGCCTCATGTCATGGACTTGGTCACATCATAACTAGCCTTTGCACACTGTTTCTAGACAATATTAATGTGATGTAACTTATTTTAAAGTATTATAGGATTTTCTATCGGAGAATAATTGTAGGAAAAATACTATAAATCAGCAGGAAGGTTTTGACCTGCTATTTGCCGTAAACTAAGTCATGTTTATTGTTTTTCTGTTAGTCATATAATGAGGTAAAGGCACAGAAATTGCCAGCATAGCCTTTATGACCACTCTCTGAATTACTAATGAATATATTTTTAAATATATGCATTCATGAAGCCTCAAAGCACAAAATAACGCACTTAGAATTCCCTTTGCTGGTTCACAGCCTGCTACCAGCAGAAGAAACAGCTTCTGCTAATTGCATCACCCAAAAGAGCTTCCCTATTCTCAGATGACCTTTTGTTGATCATCCATTAGTATTTTTGTTCCCATGCGTTTTTATAAAGTGCCAGCATATGCAGAAAGGGAGACTTGAAACTGCTGTTTGCAGTTTGTTAGTGGCATCTTTCACAGCCACGAAAATTGGGCTTTGAGGTATTTAAGTGTTTATGAATACTAGCAACTTGATGGCAGGCTTCACTACAGGGAGATTAATTAAATAACGGTATGGCTATCTAAGGTATCATTTAAGAACTTAGAACATCAAAAATACCAAAAATATCAGGACAAAAATTATTTGCAGTTAATAGGGGACATAAGCAACACAAAATGTATCTATAAATACATCAGAAGTAAAAGGATAATGGAGGAAATTTTATGCCTGTTACCAGAAGGAAAATAGAACCAGTAACTCAAAGAATGATGAAAAGTTCAATGAAGACTCTGTTTTACTGCTCTCAGAAATAAAGATCATGATCTGATATTAAAGATGATTGATGAGAACAATTTGATTTATGTGAATTAGGAAATAAAAAATTAAAGAATATATACAAAGTGGCAGGATTGTATATAGCCTACCCTGTCATGGTTCAGAAATTTGGAGAGGAAATCTTTGCTGTCAGTTTTTATGTCTCTGAAACCAAGAATGGGGACATTTCAGAAGCCCACAGAGGGAAAAATGCAATACCTATCTTTAAAAGACACAGATAGATAGCGATTTATGAACCTGCCACTCTCATTTAAATACCTAAAAGCATTACAGCAAAACAGTAAATAATCAATATATCCACATATGGAGGACAAAAAATAATAATGAATTGAAAAGGAACTGCCAATGTAAACTTGTCAAGAATAAAATTGTGTTGCATTAATCCAATCTGGCCTAATGGGTAAAGCACAAGTAATAGATCAAGCACATCTGGATTTCAGTGAGGCTTTTGGTATTGTTCTATATTCCATTGGGCTGAAATACAAATAAAGTCACAAAAAATGCATTATAGATGCAGGTGCTCTCCTATGCCAGGAAGGGCTCAAACAAAATAAGATTTCTAACCAAAACATTTGCAACCTAAAGTAGCTGCTTGCAGCTGGAAGATTAGCAGAAGACATAAATCAGAATATTGGTAATGTTGCATAGCATGCATTGCAGATGGTGTTTGCTTTCAGTACAGAATAAAAAAATCCATATCCACTACACATAAAAGCTCCAGATAATAAGTGCCACCAAAAGCATAGGTCACTGGATGGTTGTCTGCTACATGTAATGTTAAATAATAAAAAGGCTCCACCACCCCATTCTCCAGATGCTCGTTGAAAACAATCAGAAATCATAAGGACACAGGTAACTTAAGATCAAGGTGGTTCTGACAATGATGAGGCTAATGAAGAGGCAGGATAGAGGATGGAGATATGTTCTTACAATTAGATATGGGCTTGAAAAGTTGAGGTTTTGAAAGGATGAACTTGGAGGATGAGAATTTTTATGTTGTTACCCAGGCTCTGTAAATACTGTCCTTTGCTCAAGTTATGAAGGAATGGAGGATTAGAAATATGTGTTGCTGACATTTTGGTTTGTTCTCATTAGTCCAGTTTAGGTTGCCTGTCTTCCAAGGTTCTCAGTGCCACTTGCCTGTTTTATTCAGTTAACCTGTCCTGCATGACGCTCGTCACACATTTTATAGTGAGAGTCTCCTCTGTTACTGTCTTTACAAAATTACAGTCTTCTCTTTGCTCTAGGTTCTTAAGTACTACAATCCTTAATTAAAAGTAAGCACACAAAATATGACCATCATTTTTCAGTAATTCTGCATCCAACAGCCAAATGTTGATATGCATATCAAGCACTGACACTTAACAGCAAACAAATCTGGTAACCAGAGCACAAATGAGAACCCCATCCTTTCAGGAATTACATATTTGTCCCCTTTTTACTTTAAAGTTACCAGCTGAATCAAGCAAATGTCTTAATGAAAAAATACATTTGAAAATCTTTCAGTCAACCCAAAATATAAACAGTGATATTTTAAAGAGCTGGAAAAAGACAAACAGTATTTCTGTCACCCAGTCCAGAGGATTATAAGAGTGCACAACAATAAAACCAAAGTTAACATTTTAACAGTACTGAGTGGATGCTGCATGCTCAACCTTCATTTGGTTTCAGTAACATTTAAATTCACATTTGGTACTTATGCCCTTCCTTACAGGAAGCTATATTCAATAGCTTCCTGTAATACCCTAAGCTTTTTGACCTGTAGAATATTTACAGTACAGCACCTGTCTTTCAGACTGTTGTCTTGGACCCAAATGGGCTCACTGAGTGCAGCCCGATTGCAGGCAGGTCCTGGCTTACATGATGACCACCATCTTTGCCAAACTGCAGACCTATTAAAACCAAGGTCTCCCATAAAAGTGATTCCATTTCTTTCTTCTGTGTCTTGTTTGCAGAAGGAGATTGTAGCACAGAGACATGAATACATGGGTGAATACAGTGTGAA
Source organism: Psittacus erithacus (assembly GCA_009867235.2). Taxonomy (NCBI): domain Eukaryota; kingdom Metazoa; phylum Chordata; class Aves; order Psittaciformes; family Psittacidae; genus Psittacus; species Psittacus erithacus. Next base: position 29,357 of record WYDI02018404.1, read on the forward strand.
GCTGAGAAAGGCACAGTGCTTGTAAACGCTGATCATGCTCCTTGAGCTTTCAAAGTGCAAATTAAATCTGCAAATGTGTATTGTGACAGTCACAACATTTGAGAAAAAATATGGTGTTGTCTGGGGAAGAAGCACTATTGAATTCCACCCAATTCTTGGTTTACAGGAGAGGGTGAAAATGTTGACGGACATGCCACGGAACTAGCAGCTTAACAATGAGCAACATGAGATTCACAAGGTATATCTGTCCTTTAGGAGACTATGGCTATCAATACACAAAGATAAGAAGAGAAAGTAATGCTGAACCTACACGAAGAATTAAAAAAGCCTTGCTACAGCTTGGTTCTAGCGAATAAAGGCTGGCAAAAGTTCTTTTCAGTTAAAATGTTGGTTGCAATGTATGCTGTCGGTTTATACCCTCTGTTTCGCTCACTTAAAATTTGTCCACAGAGTCTATAGTAGTTTACTCTGTGAGACCTTCTGCAAGCATGTATGAGAAAGAAACCCAGGGAATTGTAAGCCTGTTCAAAGCCACGCTTTTTAGGACAGTAATAAAAGCAGCGTCAGCTTTTCTTAGAATCAATCATAGAATCATAGAACAGTTAGGGTTGGAAAGGACCTTAAGATCATCTAGTTCCAACACCCCTGCCATGGGCAGGGA
>WYDI02018405.1:6021-16996 GCA_009867235.2 Psittacus erithacus
ACACCAATGTTTTTAGTTGCTGCTCAGTAATGTTTAGACTGACCAAGGACTTTCTGAGCCTCATGCTCTGCCAGGGAGGAGAGGAAGCCAGGAGGAACCAGAGGCAGGACACCTGACCCAAACTAGCCAAAGAGGTATTCCATACCACAGCACGTCATGCCCAGGATGTAACTGGAAGCAGTTACCCGGAAGGGGAGATTGCTGCTGGGGTGGGACTGGGTGTCAGTGTGGTGAGCCGTTGTATTCTCTTCTCTTCTTATTTCCTTTGTCATTGTTATTATTGGTGGCAGCAGCAGCGGTTTGTGTTATACCTTAGTTACTGGACTGTTCTTAACTCAACCTGTGGGAGTTGTATTATTTCAATTCTCCTCCCCATCCCTCTGGGAGCTGAGGGAGGAAGTGGGGGGGAGTGAGTGAGAGAGTGCATGGCTGGGCTTAAACCACGGCACCATAGAATCATAGAACGATTTGGAAAGGACCTTAAGATCATCTAGTTCCAACCACCCTGCCACAGCCAAGGGTGCCTCACAATAGACCATGTCACCCAGGGTTCTGTCCAAGTTGGCCTTGAACACTGTCAGGGATGGAGCATTTATGCAAAAGTTGCTGAATAACTACTGGGAATGGCATGGCTTTCTCTCTGCAGGAGTGTGCTGAAGTAAGGAACACAGTGTAAACTGCATCAAAGTACAATGTCTCACAGACCACTACAGTGCAAGATCCACTCCTAACCATGGCTGACATTGTCCTTTACAGCCAAACCCTGAAAAGAGTCTGTTTCTATCATTCACTGGTTCCTCAGATATTTAAAAAAGCAACATAACAACAACAAACACCAAACAAGAACAAAAACCAAAACAGCAAAAACCAAAACAAACCAAGCACACAAAGTTTGCACAACACGTTAAAAATGAGTCCATCTCTTCAGCTATAGCCAAGTCTCTTCTGCACTTTCAGAAAGGATTTAACAAATTATATTTGCATTCAATTAACACATTCTAGAATAAATGTAAACATCTAAGTATAAATTTACACAATTCACAGAAAAAACTGTCCAAAAGCTCCTCACTGAAATCTAATTTTCATGTACCTCTTCCGAAATTTAGAGACAGACATGCACACAGCATAGATCACGTTTTTACAATTTCATTTCAAAACGTTGTTTCAGAAAACTTCTTGTAAGAAGTTATACCTTGAAAGAAATTCCCCTCTAGGGAAATGGATCACAACCTGAGCAGTCATACACAGACAATCAAATCCACACAGCACTTTTTACTTTTAAAGTATCAGCAAAATTAATCAAGCAAATTAAAAGCACAAAGATATCTGCTTAGTAGTCTTGCCTATGCTTCTAATTTAATAATCCAACCTCACTCTGAGGGCAAGTACACCTTGTACTGACATAGCTCCTGTGAGTAATTCTGGGTCTTGTAGATATGGTAGTGCTGTTAGCACTTGATTAAATATTAATGAGGGAATGAACACCAGGTTCTTTTGCCACTCAACAGCCCATTAATAAGTCACTCTGAAGAAAGGAGGAAAAGACACATGTTTTCCTGAGCCACTTTCTTTTGGGAAGGTTAAATCCGTACATGAGTAGAAAAAAATGTTCATTAGTAGTGTTTTTAACATTCTTACATGGCTTGATTTACATTAATACTCCGTTATGGCTATTAAAAGTTCTGACATTTAAAAAGCAGCAAACTAAACCATAACTAAACCAGGTGTGTGCTTATCTATTGCTCACTAAATGATAAAAAAATTATCTCAAGAGTTTCCTTCAAATTTGTACATTATTTCACAGTTTACAATGTTTAAAGGTATATCCTACAAAGAGTGATCTTAACACCAAATGTTGAAATAGTTATGAAATTTCCTTCTGGCTTGATTTACTGTTCATTTCTAGTGTATTAATAGAAAATACGCCTTTTCAAAATGCTTCTTCACTGTCATAACGCATCACACATGCTTCTTAGACAGATAATATGGCATCAACAGTTAAGTGCAAATGCAAGAAAATTACCAATTTGCCTTACAAATAAAAATAAATGGCTTGGTTTTAAAAGCTAAAAATAACCTTAATCGAGTCTCTTCTCCACAAGGTGAAATGAAAATATAAGACTCAGGTTTCCACTGAAGTTCATCCCTCTTTTAGGGTCATAGCTTCCCAGGGGGAATACTAGTGAGCATTTAGCTCCAGAGATACAACAGCTTTCCAGTGCCCCAAAGCTCTTCCTGCAGCAGAGAAGGAAGAATTGCCATGAATCTCCTCCGAAACTCCTCCAAAACTTTTAGACAGCTGCTCTCATTCCCAGGATATTATGGAATACTGTGCACTTGTGTATTTCGAGATGTAGCAACTGCTGTATCAATCTTGTGCAGAATGTATATAAAAAGGGCCAATAATATTAGGTTTGTATGAATGGAAATCTTAACCTGACTAGGATGTGAAACCCATCTGCCATTTTCCTTCTCCTGTCTCTACACAAATATAGTTCAAGCAAGATCATATGGCCAGCTTCCACCATCAACATCTACCAGGAAAACCCTCCCAAAAATAAAGCAAAACAACTACAAAAGGAATCTTGAAAAATGCATGAAAAATGGAACACTGCCATCCATTAGAAGCTGACATAAAGTTCTACTTCAGCAAAAACAGCTGTGGTTATTTACACAGTATGAACGCTTGCCTGCTGTATTCCTCTCCTTTCCCTAAGAGTCCCTGGTGGTTCACAACATGCTGAGATCCTGTCCACCCCTGCTAAGCAGTTAGTCTTAAAAGGTTTGGACTGATGGAAGTGAGGATCTGACATGCTCACAGAAGAGCATACCTAAAAGTTGCTCTGGCACAGAGGGGCACAATACTTACTAGAGTTACCTAAATGGACTAAGGGCACTGACAGGCATTCACATTTTTACGAAAGGAATTTGCTAATTCCTGTAAAGATTCAGTATTTGTCAAGTGAGAAGTTTCTTCTGGCTGTTTGACAATGATTAATGTCTGTCATCTCCTTGCCTGGGAGAAGAAACATCATGAGCAACCTTTGCAAAGGCTGTGAAGGAGGAGGGGGAAGACATTCCCTACATCCTTAGCTGATGTGTGATCAAAAATGGACTGACCTCAGTCTAGTCATGTCTACCAACATGTGGAAAGTATGTGAGGATTTAATTATGAACCAAAGTAAGATTTTGAAAATTATGTTTATTATTTCCTATTGCTAATGCAAGCGGAGCAGAGTCAGAAACTTGGTTTTGAGTTTCACCTTTGAATACAACTGAGTATTGTATATAACACTCTTATACCATAGAGGAAAAAGAACCCCACAAATTATATTGACCTAATATCTTATTAGATGTCACTCTTGCTGCACACAAATGTAGAGCCAAGCGCATTTTTCTGGCTGAAATTGCACAAACATGACTTACCACAGAGTCATCCTCAGATGTCTGGCCCATCACTAGTTTCTATACATGACCTTTTAAGGAGAATTTAGTTCAGCCTAAATAAAACAGTTTGTTTCAAAATAGGGTGCCATGTGTCAAAATGTACTTAGTCAGCCAGCATAATTTTTTGCCAAAAATTCAGTATTATCAGATATGGTGCTAAAATCTCTGTACTCACGATTTTCTCTTGCTGTTTGTGTACACATTTGAATATTTTGCACAAATTTGGTTTGGGTTGTTTAAATGAATCAAAATATTAAAATATACTATCATAATTCTTAGAATCATACCGATATAATTGTTTGTTGAAATCTTTAGTAAGTAATACTGCTAAGCTTCCATTATGCTTTTCATGGACCAAGTTCTAGCACCCTTTTTTTTTAATTCTAAACAGTTCCATTTTCTATATAGATATTGTGGGTACTATTCATCAGGCAATCCATGATATACCAGAGAGGTAGTCCCAGAATAGGAAATTACTCCCATTTTGACAAGATTGTCTTCATAGGGCAGCTAACAGGTTCCTTTGTCTTGGCAAACATTCCCCACTGTGTAGGAGACAGAGAAGGAAGCTAACTCTATTGGTCTCTTAAGTAGAGCTATTTTCTAAAGAAATTCTTCTAGCATAAAGGAATGTGACAGTATTGTTATACTGATCAATTCTCAGGCAGTGTGCACTGCCCACTTGCCAGACTTCCAGTGACAGCACAGCTGGAAGCACAGGTTTTCTAGAAAAACAAGGTAAACCTAGCTAGGATACTGGATGCCCCAAATGTAGACCCAGCAGAGACAGAAACACTGTAGTAAAAAAGCCTGCACTCCTCTGAGAAGTGGTCCCTATCAAAGCTATGACAAGAGATATTTGGATCCTCATGAATCCCTACCTGTCCCACTATGGCACAATGCTGTCACTGGCAATGTTCCCAAAATTGGACAGAGCGAATGCGAGTAGTACTGATACTATAGCATAGCAAAAGGAGAAGTGGGGGAATGAGGAGAAAATAACTTGGCCTCAGTACAAATCCATATTAACTTCTGAATGGTGGACTGACTATGCCTTTTCAATATAATATAAATCGTAGGATCAGACTCAAATGCTATGCAATACAATAACGGGAATCTCAAACTATCCATACACCATAGACACTTCCTGTGGTCCCCACTCAAAATTACCAGAAGTACAAGTGCAAAAGTGCTACACTGCTGGCACTCCCACAGATTGATGAGGAACTCTTTTTCAATTGCAAGTCAGAAGAAATGGATGGATAGAAAGATAATCTAACCATAGTGGGATTTACATACAGGATGAAATTCATCTTACATGAATTTTTGTGCCCATAAAACTTGATAGTACGAATATTTGATGAAAACTCCCCCCTAAATGCGATGTAAACTTAGCCAAGCAAATGTTTACAGTTTTCACCAGTATCTTCCACAGATGTTTCAGTATTTAGACAAAACTCTCATGTTATAGAAGAGTCAGCCATTTCTTTTTCACAGTGAAAGCAAAACTAATAAATGGACACTCAGTTAATTTCACTCTTGGAGATTAAGTCAATAGAAAAGACAAACTGCCTAGGGATTTTTCCCTTCATTTATAAAAAATAATTGAAAAGAACTGCAACCTACTGCAGGGCAACTGCAGCGGTAATTTTCAGGCTGGTAGATGTTTGTAGACACTTCAGAACCTAGAGAAAGTATGCACCTCAAAAGAGGCAGACTGGCATCTTGAATAAGTGACATGCTGTAATTGACCTGTACCCAGCATTATATGAGAAGTACTACATGTGTCCAGGAGCATACATCACATTACAAGGAGAGGTCAGCTGCAGCCCCATATAATCAGTTTGCTGGAAATCATATTCAGTGGCAACACCAGTCCAAAGCTTGGCAACAGTCTTCTCCCGGGCTTGCACATATTGGTAATTCGCTGCTCCCTGCAGCCAGCCTTCCATGCCATACCACATAAGACTTTTTCCCCAGAAGGAAAGAATTCTGTGTAAAGCAGTCTGAGAAATCCCTTTTGATTTTCATTTCATTTAATTCCTCTTACTACCTTCCTTCTTCTGTTATCCCTTTTCCTTGTAATTTTGAGCATGCTTTCTTACTCTTGCAAAGTCTATGAGATAGATTCATATGGAAAATAAGTTAACTTTCAGATGGTCTTCCATAATTTACAATATGTTGCACCTATTCCTTTTTTGCATTAATTTGTTTATTATCTGGGGAAGAAAAAGTCTACGAGAACAGTGGTTGAAAACCTGCTTACATCTATCTCACATACTAAATATGTATTTCTTTTGTTTATGTATTGAAAACGCATATTTGTTTAGTAAGACTTAAAGCTTTAGATTGACCAAAAGTGACTGAAATATAAATTATTAATTGAAAGACAAGTATTATTCTATCCTTTGTCTTTACACTTAAGAAACATTCTTCATGGTTTTACTAATAGCTTGTATCATTAAACCAACAAAAACCACAGAGACTAACCATAATGGGCGCTACCTTGGACATTATTAAAAACCAGAAAATTAAACTAAAAATTAGAGGTTGAAAACCAGAACCATATGATAAAAAGCTCTTGGAATAACTACTGAATTTCACAATTCCATCATATTTTGCTCTTACCAACAGAAATGTCCAGGAATTTACCTAGCAGATATGCCTGTTGTCTCCACTTATGCACGCTTCCAAATTTTCCTTTAGGCTTCTTGACAACAGAAAACAGTCTTTCTGAGGGTGTTCGTGACAGTGTTTTTCCTCAAACAAGGATAACCTGTTTCTATTTATTTTTAAAATAGGTGAACTGAACATAAACATGTTACCAGAAGTTGCTGAATACTTCCAGATCCTATCAAAGCATAAGAGATTTGGAAGCTGACTGCACAATTTTTGAGACACAAAGTTTTCCACAAAAACACATCCTAAGTCGCTTCCGTCTTGAATTGTCCAGAAAAGCCAGAATTAAAAAATAAAACCAAATCCTGTTTTGCATCCAGTAGACTTTCTCTCATTATCTCTCTATATACATACATAAAACCACACAAAATTATCAGGTTAAACAAAAATATGCTTCTGTTATCTCTTTCTCAACCAAAGGCCTGTTCCAAGTGTCACAGGCTCTGTAGGTACTCTATTTTATGAACCCCAACGTAATACAAATTTCAAAATGTTTTATAAGTATTTATAGCCCCTTCTATTTTCATAATGACATGCTGAACAGCAGCCATTGGGATTTACACTTTTCATACTACAATGGATTTTAAAGCCTTCTTCAAAAACAAGCCCTGGTTGCTTCAAAATCCTACATGTTTTTTCAAGATATGAATGTTTAATGACATAAGATGGCAGAGTAAGAACTTCTGTTTTCTAACAATGCACTGAACTCAGCTTCAAGGTTAAAATCCAGCAAAAAAGGTTTCAAAAACTTGGAAGGGGAAACCTGTGTGACTGAGCTTAAATCTTAACAGAAGTCAGTGCATGAGTATTATCCCACAGAAACAGAATATACTTCTTCAGAATTGCAAATCTCATTCTGTCAGTTTTGCACAGAGCCAATTACAGTAAGGGTAGGAGAGAGGATTATAAGATGATGGCATTTAGAACCTCCTAGAGAAGAATAGGCTTTTATCAGTTTTGCAGCAGATGTCTGCACGTGGGAACAGAACACAGAAGTCTGCACAGGCTGCCATGCTTTTCATAAGGCTCAGAATGCAGCTAATGCTGCTATGCCTGTTTAGAAAACGTAGATATAAATATAGTGAGATAAACAAGCAGCGCACTCTACATGGGTATTCTATAAATGCAGAACCACTAACACAGTTAAAGATTCAACCACTCAGAAAGAATAAGCAGATCCACAACAGCATTCTAAGGACAGGATTGTTCGGATAATTTGTCTAGGTCTTAATTTAGTAAAGCACTTTAATGTATGCCTGAATCCATTGCTTTGGTTAGCAGAGATGTAGTAATTCACATATGTAAGTGCTTTGCTGAAATGAATACTAAACTACACATATATGATCCTCTGCTTGTAATGAATCTTCTGTACTGTCTTGACATATGTGCATGTATTGTGGGATTGTTCTATAGCCAGACACCACTAAGGATAACAGAGGTACTCTGGGAAAATGCTATATATGAATAATAATTTCATATAAACAATGTCTGTTACATTTTCAAACCAGCAGAATTTGGCCTCTCAGAGCAAAATGAGCAAGAAATACCATTTACTGTATGTAATGAGATGCCAGCAAGTGAATACTACACCAAACATTTAACTTCCTCCCTTTGTAACATTCTCTTTCCAACCATCTCTTGGGATTTGATATTTAAACATGCAATTTACCAACCTTCTCAACTTAATGTAAATATCCAACAGAAGTTAACTTAAAGCTTCACTATGAAATGAAACGACACACTAAGGCTTATTTTAATTCAGTAAGAGTTATATAAAATAGAAGTATATGAAGATGTCATTAAAGGAAAAGTGATACAGGAGCGAGCTAAGAATGGATCATACAAGACAGGCAGAAACACAGTTCAGTACTCAGGCGAAAATGTCTGAAAACAGTTATTCTTTGTACTGGTCTATAGTTTTCCAGTGTTCTTATTGACTGCTTACAGGCTACTGGAATTACTGTACCTCACTGAACTAGCAATGGATCTGACCTATTGGTTAGGAAAAGACACAGTAACCCATTTTCCTGCTTAAGCCTCACCATTGCACTGTCTCCTCTACTTGTATTACCACATGTGACTGGGAACATTCTTGTTTATTAAGCACAAAAATATCTTTTATCCTATTAATGCTTGTCCATTATGTAACATAGGGTTTGAATCATGCTTAACCTTGGGGGGTGGGGCAAAATTAGAAAACTGAAATTTTATTGCAGCGCATTCCAAAAGCTGTAACCGGTGCCTAAAACATCAGAAGGACAGCTTGCTAAAACTTGCTTCAACATATGTATGAAGTTTTCATTCTTCCCTAAGTCAGTCAGAAGCTTTCATTTAGTGTCTTGTGCTCTACAGAACAGAAGGCGCCTATAAAGTAAGACCTATCATACCCTTCTTATTTCAGGCTGCAGGTGAAGAAAGCAGAGATGACTGAGCATAACCATAGTTTTGTCCCTTTTCACCAAGGTTCTCCTCTACATTGTAATCTTTAATATAGATTCAATATTGATTCTGAAAATTACAACTGCTGCCAGAAGCCAGCCTTTAAATAGGTAATTTAGGAAGACATTCAGGCCAACGTCATCTTGTTACTTTTTCTTTTTTTTTTTTAATTTATTTTATTATCTGTACTTTTTTTAATCATTATTAATCCAGATTGATTGTTTGGAATACTGTGTTATCTCTTTACTGTCAAATGCATCCAAATGGGTTTCATGTATGCAGCTATGGTCACCTTTTTGTTGGTGAGTTGCAATTAACAATATACATTCTTGATATTACACAGAGACTGAAGATACTCATCTACATAGAACAGCTCTAACAGCCTTCAACATCTCTTTTCTGCCTGTAGTGTTTAAGAAGGTGCACATATTAAAAAGAGAAGTAATTAAAAATCAGACTGAGCTGTGTCCTGGCTTTCAGTATAATTGCAGCATTGTTCAGCTTAAACCACACAAACTAAAATACAGTTTTTATTATGCTGTTGAAGAACTTCAAGAAATAAATGATCTCACTATTGCCTTAAGTGGATGATGTAATTCTTTACAAAAAACAGTACCTCAAGAATATACATAGTCCACAGAATGAAATGGGCATATTTGTGCAATTACTGTGCCTACCTGAACTGTCTTGGTACTGGCCTAACTCAACAAAAATAGTATTTTAAAAAATTATGACCTTACAGAACTTCAAATATCAGGTCAGGTTCCATTATATTCATTTTGTGGATTAGTAAGCAGAATCCATAAGATATCAGGTTCTAATTACAATACTTACAATACTTTGGTCTCTTTTGTTAATAATGGCTTTCAGCCACGTATTTCAGTGGTATGGAGTTTATGCCAGATGCAAATAGTGATTACTTGTAGTCATCTAGGCACATATTTTATCTTAAATTTTTGAACTCTTTATGTCTACATATACACTACATAAAATTCATTTATTTTTTACAAGTAATGATATTTATGCTATTGATGCTCATGAGTTCTCAAACAGTACTTTGGACAATATATTTCGGATTGTGGATCATTCTCCCTTTTGACTGTCCATTGTTTATAAGGTATTCTGTATGACTCACAGTTAATTTACTTTTGTATCTAGTTCTGATTACATGACAAACATTACCAGTGTAATGGCACTTAGACATACATTGACCCTCTATATAAATGATCACCCCAACTAAAATTCTTAAAACATTCATAAAGCATTAGTCACAATTCTAGCCAACCACATAACGTTGTATATGAGAGGCAGTAACCCTTCCTCTAACAATCCACATACACCCTGAGGATAAGATTGAATTACCCTTATCTTCACAAAAACCATCTCCCCATTTTTGACTTTAAGCACTGCAGAAAAAGTTTCCTCATGGCAAATTAAACTGACATTGGTCTAGAAAAGAATTCTTACCTACTTTTAGTATCATATTAAAGAAGACAAATAGAAAAACTAGTAACCAATTCATAAATGGCAGTTCTGACAAAAGAAAAAAAAAGTATTCATGAAATAGAAACCTCTCTGCCTCTTTTTCTCTTTAAAAGGGAAAAATAATAATGCAGAAAAATACTACTTTTTTTTTTTTTAAAAAACCCAAAAACCCCCCCCCCAAAAAAAAAAAAAAAAAAAAAAAAAAAGAAAATTGCAGGTGCATCAGAAAAGTAGAACTACAGCATTTCTGTGAGTTGTTTCTCTTTATACCTTATTCAAGAACTTTTGTTTGAGCTCATACCTCATCTTTCACCATACTGCAGGACTGCCTAGAAAGATAGGTAATGATTAATAAAAGCTATGCCATAGATTGAAAGGCCTATAACATGCCTGGACCTTCTTTTGTACTTGAGATAATAAGCAATAAAGCAGACACTTCAAATAGCAGTAATAACATCCACCTCTAAAGTACTGCAGTCTTTTTAGAGAAAAAAATATAAAAAACAATTAAATAACATCCAGACAACACTGTACCTGAGACATTCAATTTTCTGTACCAATGTTCCACATTGCCGACATCAACAGGTTCCTAAGCTACAGAGACTTGGTTAAAAATCTGCAGAAAGGTTTGTAACCTTGTGGATAGCAGACACGAAGACAAAGATGATTTGTCACTAATGCAATGTCACAAAACAGCTACCCATTTTTTCATAGTCTGTTTTAGCACCACTGATAGCTTTCAGATAGTTTTCAGACAAAGGAAAAAAAAATATGCATGTTTTCATCTTCCTTTTTTAAAGGTGAGTAAGGTAAGCATTCTTTTCTGTTCTATGGCAGAATCTAAATGTTTGGGGAATTTTACATATACCCAAAGCTCAGACTTCCATTTCATATAGAACATATAGACTTCCATATAGACTTTCAT
>WYDI02018408.1:0-11893 GCA_009867235.2 Psittacus erithacus
TTATACCTTAGTTAATAGACTGTTCTTATCTCAACCTGTGGGAGTTGTATTTTTTCGATTCTCTTCCCCATCCCTCCAGGAGCCGAGGGAGGAGGTGGGGGGGCAGTGAGTGGGTTGTGTGGCAGGCCTAAACCACGACAGAGAGGAAAGAAAGGATATTATAATAGCCACACTCAATACAAGGTAGAACCAGAATTTTAAACATAGGTTGATGATGTGATTTCTCCACTGGAATATAACTGCAACTTAATGCATGAGGCAGAACAACTGATACAGCTTTTTTCCTGCCCTTTAAAGAGTAAGTTTTTAAAAAGCCTCACTCCAGAAGACAATAAGATGCAGAAGTATATATATAAATGCAGCAGTCTTGTTTGCACAGTGAAGGTGGTGGCAGCTCAAGTTCTAGCATCACCACTTCTCTATTCTGCATTTACGTGATGCCTTATTAGTGAAATAACTATTCATCCCAGAGCAGGTATCAGCCGCCTTCTGCTAGTGCAGTCCTACATTTTATTAGTAGCTAGGTATTAACAGAGGACCCTCCCACTTTCCTGTGTCTCCACTAGCACACAACTATCTCATTTGCTTTCTCCATGAAGATTTCAGTGTCTGTGCAAAAGCCACAACAACAAAGAGTAATATATAATACCTAGGGCAGTAGCTGGGATGTGGGAGACAAGGACCAAGGACATTCTTCTGACTAATTCAAATGACAGGTTTCAATCCTCTGCATCCTTGGAGGATGCTCTTACAGCAACTAACTCCTTTATTCTTAATGAGCGCAGGGAAAGGTCATCTGCATCCAACTTTCATATTGCCCTTAAATTCCGTGTCAGAAGCTTTGTCCCCTGCAAACTCTTAAAGAAATACTTGATCCTGAAAAAAAAAATAAATAGTTTCAATAGGTTGGATGGTATTTTTGTGCAAAAAACAGATTTGGAAAAATTCCCGAAGTACTTCAGACTATTTATGAAGTTTAACAGACTGATGGCATGGAAATCATTACACACCAGAAGGCATTACAGATGATGTGTTTTAAAGCAGAGGTAGACAAGCAGCCCCTTGCGTATTAGCTAAGCTCTTATTAGAGTTAAGGTATTTTTGTATACAGTGTAACAGATTTCTTCATACTCCTTCCAAGACAGATCAATGTCTAACAGAGATGGTTTGATACGCAGCAATAGCTGGTCAATGGCTTAAATTTAGTCATTTGTCTTTTAGTAATTTTTTCTACAAAATTGGAATATTTGTTTCCTTATTGGGTGGGAGGGCCTGATAGCAGACTTCCAGGCAAACAGAAAGCATTTGCTCAAAACTTAGGTGTTTGTTCTCTCTCCATTACAGCCTATGCTCTCTCCTGGCTCTCCCTGAGATCTCTGGCTGGCTGGGCTGGCAGGAGCCCAGCTACTGTATCATGACATTGAAAAGGTAGAAATGATGGTAGTTTGATACGAAGGAGTGCTTCAAAAGCACTTCCATGACACCTCCATCTGTCTAGGACACTTGCAAGATGATCAGGATGAGTTGTAGCTTTGGACTTCAGCTGGAGTCTTTGAGGCTACTGGATGTCAAAACAGGAAGATATGTACAAACAAAAAATCCACTCAACACCTCAATAGCTGCGCTTGCATAGACCACCTGGTCATGGTAAACTATCTCTTTGAGAGCTCCAGTGAGAGTTCCAGCCTCAAAGTCGATGGATTAATACTTGGGAATAAAGCCACAGTTGACTGAAATAGTCCAATTAGTACGAGAAGCAGCAGCCCATCTGCTCAGTAACAGGGGCCATGGAAACACATCACTTTTGCATACCTCACTGCCTTCCTGGGAAATCAGTATCTCTGTCCTAATAGAGCACTGCAATCTGCTACAGTGTTTGTGAAAGAAAAGACTGTAAGCAAAGGCAGAAGCTTGTTGCAGTATTTCCACAAAACTAAAACGTGCGCCATGGAGAAGGACAATCTTTCCATTTCCATTATAGACAGCACCATCTCTGCTTGAGCACCACAGTTCCAAACAGAGATGGAGGAGCTTGAATGAGGGCATTAGCCATTTAAACATATTGTACAGACTACCAAATACAGGTCATTCAGCTTTCCATAGCCAGAATACTCTCTAGATGCAAGACAGAAAGGGTATAGCTATTCTACAGAGAAGACCTTCAAACTCTAGGTCTCCTGAGGAACCTAGACTGTAACCAGGTTCACAGGCCACTGGTCTTCAGAGAAAGGGGATGCAACAATTTTGTACCTTAAAATTAAAAAAGAAATATGGCCATAAAAAGAGTCAGAGCAATCCAGAACAGCACTGCTTCTCTTGTGGGCTACTTAGCCAAATTCTACAGTTATATGAAGGGCTACAACACACTTACAATTCGTATTTTAATCTGTATACAGTAGTAGAGTTCAGGAGTTTTCAGCCACTGCTGTAACATATTGATGTTTTATTGATGACATGACTCTGCTGTCCTTGGTCAGACCAAAGGTCCATACAGTACATTATCTCTGACAGTGATGGTCTAGGGGAAGAATATAAAACCACAGCAAGCTTATTTCATCTTTCATCTCACAAACCCTTCAAACTACCTGAGCCAAATGTTGCATCTCCATATTTTACAGCCTCTTCTAGTATTTTCTTTCATGAACCTGCCTTCATAATACTGTATTTAATCCAGCTAAAATTTTGGTATCCACAACATTTCTGAGCAACAAGTCACACAGATTAATTATAAGACTGAAGAAAAAGACTATTTCCTTTTTGTTTTAAATCAACTTCCAAATATTCTCCCCACTGGGAGAAACATTTACTAATCCTTCCCTACTCACCGTCTATTTTCTACTTACTGTTTTGCAGACTTCACCAGTTCAGTTATCTTTCCTCCCAGATGAAGACTTCTTGTCTACCTTGTCCTTCCTTGTACGGAACAGTTTCAAAAACACAATAAGCTTTGTTGGGCTCCTCATTTATCTTTCCAAGAGGGGAGAGGTGGCAGAACTGTATCTAGCAGTCAAAATGAAGACACTGAGCACCCAGACTGATACAGTCACAGAATTATCCAAAGCAAGAACCACTAGCTCAGCGCTGAGCTATTTTGTACAGATTAGGACTGGTTTCTCCAAATGTCCAGTGCTTTGCAATTATCAGCCCTGGGCTTAATTTATCATTTGATCCCTTAGTCACTTGTTATTTTGAGATCCCAGTACACCTCCTCATAGTTGGTTTAATTTTTACTGCTGCAAATACTGTCATATTCAGCAAATGCTTCCTCTCTACTGCTACCCTTTCCTGAGTAGGTGATGAGATTTCTTTAGGACATGCTAGTAACTGTCCCTACTCAATGAAAATTAACTCCTTATTCCTTTTTCGGTTTTGTCTTTTATCAATCTACAAGTAATGTTTTTTTTTTATCCTTTGACTTTTTAGATCCTGTAAAAGCTTTCAGTGAGAGACCTCATTTGAACTTTTTGGAAATCCAAATACAATTCTATACCTCAAGGCATTTTCTATTTGTGCATTTAGCCACCGGATTTTCTCTTAATAATCACACATAAGACATATAAGCTGAAGTCTGAAAATCCCGACTGGGGACACATTTTAAGGAAAGAAGAGGTATTGTACCTAATTTTCATCCACTACAACACTATAGTATCATGGTACATCTACCCAAGGCAGACAGAAACATAAAAAGTTGCTCATTTGGTCACCTTAGAGAAAAAACAGCTATCTGTATTGAAAAATAATGTTGCATCTTAATAATGTTAGGGATTAGAAACAGTTTTTCAAAGAAGAGCATGATTAAGCTTCCTTAGCATGACATGCAATTACCTACAGTGTCAATTAGGACCTGATGGGATGCTTGAACAGAGAACAATTTATTTCCTCATGGAGAAACCCTCCCCCAAATAAGATCAGATTTCCTTCATTCTTTCCTGTCCTTCCCAGTAAATACCCTTTGAAACCTTCAACAACAGGAAAGACAACAATAAAGAATTTAAATGGTAGCCATAGCTTCTGGGAACTCTCTGAGCAATACCTCCTTTCACAAGGAAGGAAAATAACACACTAATACAGAAAAATGTGAGAAAGAAATATCTTCAGGCTCTCTGGAAAAAAAACAAACCCACAAACCAAAAAACCCCCAACAAAGTATTTTCCACTTAAAAAGCAAAGAAGACAAACTGTGCAAAGCCCAGGGAGAAAGCAAAATATATAAGATTTGGCAGTCTGCCAAGGAATCAGGACTGGGCAATGACATGATGGAAATACTATCTAAAACACTCCCATGGCCAATATGAACCAGCTTCTAGACACAGATAAGAGAGTTGGAGTATTAACTCCAGCAACACTTCCCTGCTTTGTCATGCCAACGGTATAATGGAAAATGAAACACTGATTGATTGAACTGCATGTGACCTTCCATAAGATATGAACTGTGTTACTTACAGAATCTTGAATGGATTCTCAGTTGCTCCTCTTTGTAACTAGTTAGTGGGGTTTTTTTAACCAATTTAGAATTGTTAATGTGCAAATGGAGTTGGATTTTATATCCCTGCTTTGCTTTTTTGCAGTTTTGTGTTTCAGACACTGCTGTGCCATGGCACAATGTGTATCTAGGGGGATGCAAACAAATCAGTAAAAACCCCATGAAATAAAGTCTGTCTTTGGCTTTTAACTGTGTAAATGCCAACAGCAGTCTGAATACACATCCTAGTCTTCACAGCAATCCTACAGGGCAGGCAGATCTTATTAAGCTGGGCTGTAAATGGGTTCTTACTCCAGGCCCAGTAAAACACTTATCATGAGTGGTGTCCCCATGTGTTCCTTGGAATTACAGGACAGCACTTTCCCCTGACAAAAATCACAGTTGCTCTGATACTTGTTGCTAAGGTTGTGAAAGGCAGCAAGTAATTGCTTCTAAAATGCAAAAAAACCCAAAAAGTGTGCTGAGTATCAATGTGCAGCTTCTCTGGTATTATCCAAGATTACCAAGTGAGCTGGCAGATCGCAACATATTTCTGATATTAAAACGCTGGGAAACTACTTAGATATCATGCATTCACTGCAAAAACATCTTTTTGCCATTTGCTTCAATTAATACTTGTGCTTTAGCACAATCAGTTTTCCTCATTATATTCAAATGTGTGAATGACCAAATATAATTATGGTAATGTTGGCGCATATTCTGTGGTATGGGTATTTCTAAAGAGGCTGCCAATTGGAAATACTTGGAAATCTATCAGGAGTTCAAGCACATTCTAAAAGGACATCTGTGTACAAGAAGCAATCAAAATCAACAGTATCGTCATACAGGCACATTGGATAATGCACCAAGAGATGAGGTTGATGAGCATTATGTTGCATTAACAATATATAGTTCAGCTGTACAAATCCACTGCCAGTCCTAGCTGCATAGCTATGAGAGGAATAGATATCAAATAACAAATATTAACTTCAAGCTAAATCGTGAGGTTGCATCACAATCAGATGGATATCAAAACGGGAATAATTTGTTTTCAAAAGCCAAAAGGCTAAACACAAGATCTGTTATTAAAGAGTGTTTGCAGTACAAAAGCAAAGGCTTTCCTGGGATAGACACAACAGAAATCATAGCCATGTCTATCATCCAAGTGAATTGTTTTAGAAATGAATTCCATAAGAATTGGGCTGTTGACCATAGTGAAAATTCTTTGCTACCAAGGCTATAGTAAATTAATCTATGTAATTAAGTAACATGTTGGGACTCTGGAAGTAATCCCTCTTCCATGCTTAGTTTGCTGCCAGTAGGGCAACCCTCAATACAAACGTACTCAAATGCAAGCAATAAACATTATTCAACACATCCAGGAGCTGTTCCCTCCCATCAGATAGTTATACCCAGAACCACATGGCTTACGCAATCAGAAGAGTTTCAGAAATAAGCTGATCAGCACCACAACATACTGAAGAGTAGACACAGGAGAGACACTGGCTGAGGTGCCCGTCTAGGTAAAAGGCAGATTACTGGAGACACTTTCAATGCCAAGAATGTATCAAACACATCAGGGTTTTGTGGAGAGGTCTGCTTGAGATTGTTCAGCCCAGATTCTGCCATGAGAAATCGCAATGCTTTGTGGAAACTGAATCAAGCAGATAAAGATTTTTTTGCCTACGAAAGAGCTGCTAGGAAAAAAAAAAAAAAAATTGCTGCCATGGTATATCTGAGCTACAAGGAAACAAGGGGCAGCCAATTAGCTAGCACTGACAGGATGAACTGAGAAAGGCAGCCTGTCCAACTAGAAAGTGAAAGACTTTGAAGGTCCAAAGAACATGCCACACTGCACAACAGACTTAGCAATCAGGACTTCCTCAGGAGAGTTGTGTATATGTTCCTAGCAGTGAACGTTTGCAGGCTAGCAGCCCCCACTGTGTGGAAGGAGGGTCCGGAATCCCAGTTAGAAATGGTGTTAATGACAAATCCTTCTCACAAGAGGTAAATACACTCTTGTCATGAACCTTAGTTAAAAGTTGCAGGCTACAGCGCTGGGTAATTCACCTCCCAGGAACAGAGCCAGGTATGCATAAAGCTGCTGAAACCGAAAAGTGGAAGAATGCTGATGGGTACAGAAAAACTCACTGGGAAAGTTAAAAGAATTTATATAAAGGATGGAAGCTAGAAATAATCAACTAGGAAATAGCAAAGAATAGCAAGAGTTCTACATTAAAAAAAATAGTTCTATAGAGAAATGTAGTAAAAACAACTTATACATGTTTTCCAGCAGCTATCTAAACAATACAATGGAGAACTAGACTGCCTCCCAGACCAGCTTGCCTACACACTTTTCAGTGATGGTATCAATATCAAATATGGATGTAATAAGCATACAGGACACCTAGTGGAAAGAAAACAACCAGAGCCACTGAAAAAAAGTCAGACCATATATAAAAGATGGACTAAGCTGCACTGAGCAGTAAGTAGCATTGTGTGTTAAAGAGTAGTTTAAAAATCAGCTAAGCCCTCTAAGTCAGGTTAATATGATGTGAGCCTATGGAACTGGTAATCAGGACAAAGAAAAGAAATATGCTATTAGCATTACATTATCAACTATGCAACAAGATGGTAAGCAGAAAACTTCACTTACACCCAGTAGACAGTGGTAAAAGTACAGGGACACACTGCCAGGAATCATTATTTCATGACCAGTCAGGAAACTCGGAGAAGAGGAGGCAGCTCTTGTTTTCACTGGAAACACTGCACTGGATCAGTCCTGCTTTTTCTTTAAAATGACAACTAAAATTCTTAAAGACAGTAAAAAGAGTATTCAAAGACAAATAAGATATGCCTACTAAAAACTTAAAAGAGAAACCAAAAGAACCTGGTGCTGCTAAGCAGCAGAGTAAGAGGTTTTATGTCCAGATGAAGGAACCAGAGAGGATCATAAACTGTGACAGGTGTAATATATATGACACACCCAAAAAGTGTTTGATGAACAACTTTAAAAAGACATCAAAACCACAGACGAACAAATCCTGTTGAGAATCTGTAGGGTCAAAAAATTATGAGGATATAGAGTAATTGCTTACAGAAGATAAAGCTACTGCAAAAAAAAAAAAAAAAATGCATTTCTTGCATGTGTTTTTTGGTGGAGGAGATCAGAAAGACTCCTATGTTGGAATATCTCTTTACAGTGGTATACTAGACAGCCTATCTTAATGACAGGAGACATTCAAACCAGTTTTATTAGCAGGAACAAAACACCAGAATCACATGATAACTGCCAATAGAATAAAGAAACTCAAGACTTAACCAACAAAACGCTATTCAACTTCTGGCTTAAATTTGCTTTGATACCAAAGGAGAACTAGGCAATCATAGATCAATAAAGCCAGGCAAATTGGTGGAAACTGTTATAAAAATAGAATGAGTGCTTATAGATAAATACATTTATTGGCAATGACAGAAACAGATTTTGTGAAGGAAGTTAAGCCTCAGTATTTATCAAAATACTTTCTAAAGGCATCAGTAGACATACTGACAACAGAAAGCCAGGCTATATTTATACACTCAGAGGCATTTGTCAAGTCCTTAGCCAAAAGATGTTAAAATAATAGCTGACAGAGTAAGAAATTCTTCCAATGGATAAACAAATGGTTAAAACGCAGTAAAGAGAAGTAAACTTTTAGAGCACAAAGAGGTGATGAGGTGACAGATGCGATTTAATAGGCAAAAAGGATTAGCACAGAAACAGAGACAGAGGTGACATGGTTCATTTTTATCACACTCAGGCTCCCAGACAGACTGACCTCTGTACTTGGTTGTCCAGTGTCTTTGCATAGGGCATGCTCTCAGGAGAGAGTAGACACATCTGTACAGATAGTTTCCTTTCATCTCCAAAGGCAGAATCTATGTATATGGAGTTGGCATGATTTTTTTGACTAAACGTAAAGATTTAAATACCTTATGACTAGTGACAAAACAAACTTTGGAAATATATATTCCTGCCATAAAAATAGGTCAGATATTTTCTGTTTAAAAGATTTGGTTTAAGAAACCGGAAATACTAAAGAAAGAGTGGGTTTATATTTCAGTTCAACTGTGATCTTTTTTTGTCCCACGCACTTTTATTAAAATCAAGATGAAAGAATGAGATTATATTCTCCTCGCCCCACCCTCAAAATGGCAAAAATCAGTTTAACCCCTGTTGCTGAAAAGTCTTAAGCTGATTTTTCTGAAAAATTTTTAGGCTGCCATAGGGTCAAATGTAGTAGGAAGAATAGAGAAGAATGTAGTGGAAGAATGGTGCTTACTAGCTGTAAAACAGTACCTGATTCCACCTTCTCCTGCAGATCAGTATTACCCTGGCTCAAGTAAGTATTTAACGTCTCCTACTATGTACAGTATCCACAACAGAGAAGAGCATTAAAAATTGGGGCAGACAGCTGTTTTTTCCCCACTGAAATTTCATGAGAAACTATCTGAAACAACAGGGTGGGTTCCTCACATAAAGAAACAGATTTTCTACTATGAAAGTAGGAGAACCTCCTGAAATGTCTAGTTTACATAAAAACATTGGAAGATATGAAGTACTGAATATGGAAGATCAAACTTGAGTTCTGTTCCTTTTTCAGAAAAACTACTCATCCTGCTTCAAAAAGACATAACCCCCTCTGACTTTTTCTTGAAACACTCTCTATATGCAAGAACTTAAAAAAAAAACCAAACAACTATTTTCATACATACTGAGAAACAGTACCGTGGAATCTCTCCAATGCCAGTTCTAAAAGTATTCTAAGTAATCACATCATTTATTTTTACAATATTTTTTGATCATCAAAATGCTATTAATTTTGAGAATATATGCTTTCTGAGAAATAAAACCAGATGTGTTTTAGTCAATATTTCACATACCTTACAGAATTTGCTTGCCTGAAACTTTACTCATAGAAGTCCATCGGTTGGCCCATTCCACTTATGAAACAAGAAACTGTAGAAAGACAAACAGAAATGCTTGCGAACTGTTACCAAGGAATTTGCTTACTAAGATCACACAGAAAATATTAATGAATAAATTAAATTACATCTATTTCAAAAAGATTTTCATGCAATTATACCAGTACAAAACAGTTCTATATCTGCATGAAATGACAATGAAATTAAAAAAAGGAAAAAAGAATTAAAAATAAAGAACTTCTCTATTAGTATAAGGGAAATAGATAAGTGTCTAGCCTACACACTAAGACAAGAAACTGAATTTACAATATGCATTTTTCCCTCTATATACTTTAGGCCTATCAATATTGTTTCACATTAGCAAACTAGATGTAACATAGCCACATTTAAAACAGCATAAAACCATGTGTCTGCTCCTTCTTGCTATTCATCTGTCATCTAAGTTTTTATTGATGTACAATAAAAATAAATAGTTTGTGTCCTGGGTTCAGCAGTAGCAGTTATTTTTCTCCTTCTTAGTAGCTGGTGCAGGGCTGTGGTTTTGACTTTCAGCCTGCGAAGCGCTGATAACACCGATATTTCTAGCTGCTGCTTAGTAATGTTTAGTTGGACCAAGGACTTTCTGTGTCTCATGCTCTGCCAGGGAGGAGGGGAAGCTGGGAGAAAGCAGAGACAGGACACCTGACCCAAACTAGCCAAAGAGATATTCTATACCACAGCATGTCATGCTCGGTATATAAAGTGGGGGCAGTCACCCGGAAGGGAGATCACTGCTCGGTCGGGCTGGGTATCAGTTGGTGTGTGGTGAGCGGTTGTACTCTCTTCCTTTATTATTTCCCTTATCATTATTATTACTAGTGGTAGCAGCAGTGGTTTGTGTTATATCTTAGTTACTGGGCTGCTCTTATCTCAACCCGTGAGAGTTACATTCTTTTGATTCTCCTCCCCATCCCTCCAGGAGCAGGGGGAGGGAAGAGGGGAGTGAGTAAGGGCTGCGTGGCTGATTTGCCCACTGGTTTAAACCACAACTGTTTGGAAGTGGCTGAGAAGCTTACCGATTATATCAACAAGACCAATAAAATAAAAATCAGAAATGATGTGAAGACATACAAAATATGCCCCTCAGATTAATACAGTAGCATGTTCTGTCTCATTTCTTTAAGTTTTAAACACAGCAAAATTAATTATGAGAATTATTATAATGAAATAATTATATCATCATGTAATTATTTTTAGGGAAACAAATATTTAACAAAAATCCTGGAGGCTACAGAAAGACCCCAGGAGATGTGAGTGGGGCTGCTAGGAGGTCTTGACTATGATGTCAACTTATTTGAGTCCAGCTGTGCTTTATTGAACAATGAGTAAAGAAGGAAAAATGCCTACAAGGTATTTACTGGGTATGTAAATCAATACCCTTCACTACTAGAAAGCTGGCAGTGTGTTGACCATACACCAGCAGACTCAAGGCATCCTGAACACAGCAGTGACAGGAAGAGAGGATTGCTTTGTTTTAACAAGCTATACTTGCACCCTGAGCAGTGCTTTTATAACAGTCATGGAAATTATTAATGGGCAGAGGGGAGATAAGCACTTCAGTGTACATCTGCTGGGAATAAATGAATAATTCTCTAGTCTTGGCAATAAGAAAGTCTAAAGACACTGCCTTGGAAAGGGGATGAAGGAATGGTTCTACTAGGCTCTCACTTACTTAACTGACTGCAGCTGCTGTTTAGTGATAAAATAAGAATCTAATTTCCGCCCTAAGGCAACTGGCTCTGTGCCATTTACAGAACCTGTACTTATATCATTGTCTTTTAAAAGGATTTAATTCAGCATCATTTGTGCTCAAGTCATCAGTGATTTCTGAAATGTTTTGGTTTTCAAATAATCCTTATTTCAAATAATCCTTATTTCTGATACCCCATTTGGAACTGGAGTTTGGACTGGAGTCTGCCCTGCTGTGGAATTTCTACAGTTTTGTAAAAGTCTGTATAAATTAAAGCTGGTTTAATTCACATGCTATTTATACAGACAGTAAGTTCTTCAACAGGACAAAACTATTCAAACCACTCCTGTAGTTACGGTAGCAAGGACGACAACACTACTCCTAGGCTAGCTGCTACAGCCATGGAAACAGCTCCATCTGCTCTACTAGCTGACACATCAGCCTCACGATACATGGTCTTCAATTTATTCTTGTAACAGGTACCTGGAATAATACATCTCTAGCTGCATTACCAGCTGTTCAGGAGCCTGGCTGCCATAATTCCTTCCAAGGTTGTTTTACCATGGGTGTCCTGGGTTCAGCAGTAGCAGTCATTTTTCTCCTTCTTAGTATCTGGTGCAGCACTGTGTTTCTGACTTTCAGTCTGGGAACAGCGCTGATAACACTGATGTTTTTAGTTACTGCTCAAATGTTTAGTCTGACCAAGGACTTTCTGAGCCTCATGCTCTGCCAGGGAG